>OZ038380.1:19213202-19488202 GCA_964036045.1 Eutreptiella sp. 'Long Island Sound 2002' | reverse complement strand
CTGCGGTGATTTGTTCACGTGCGCAGTGCAGAGGTGTGTACAAGTGTGCAGTGCAGAGCTGCGATGCCGTGTACCAGGCACGTCCCTTACGTGCGTTTTCCTTTCTTGTTTTGGGGCGCAGAGGACAGCTCTGAACGACAGGCTGTCAACCGCCATCAATCACCAACCGCCAGACAACAATCTCCACTCAATTTAGATTTGCTTCTTCAGTATGCACCCCCCCCCCCCCAAGTACTGTTTGTCGTGACGCCAATGGTCTGTCGTATAATTGCGATGTTGCAAACATCGCGCCAGTAACACTAAAAGACAGGGGAGGATCATACATAAACTGACAGTCACCGAATGACTGGATCCAGCGCAGGTCCGTGAAGCAACCCGGAGGGATGGGAGCATGGGTGCAGGTGTCGGACGGCAACCGATAGCGGTCGGAGGGCGATTTGGGCGTTCCCCAAGGGCTGCCCCGGATGTAGGGCACATGGCAAGTCTGACCCCTCGTCAAAACACAGTGGCCACACCTTCTGCAGCACAGCAACAAGTGTGGCAAGGAATCAGCGCCATTACGGCACAGCCCCAGCCCATCCTGGACCTTTGGGGGCTCCGATGGACGTCCCCCTGAACACTCACATTCACGTTTTCCTTTGCAACACCTGCATCCCAAGTGGCCGCAGTTCAATGAACCCTGGTCCACCTACCGCCATCGCTGCAGTGTGAGTGGCGTCACTTGATCGCTGTTGAGTGTGGTTGCGGTCAGTCTGTCCGATGGTGGTCTCCGGCAGGCATCATTGCCCCAATCAGGAGTGTTTTTTGTCGACTGCGGCAGATCCCAACGCCATTTTGGTCAGCGCGAGGAGCAGGTCGCTGAGCGACTTTCAAGTCTGGACCGCACATGCCGCGGGTCCTTTCGTTTGGACACCACTTCTCATGGCCCCGCAGTCCCGCACAGAGCAGTCCCAAAGGACACTCACATTTTTGCTTCTTGTGCATGGACAGTCCTTCAAGACCACCCCATGTGCCCTGCAACCGCTTTCAACAGCCGTAATGGCCGGGCTGGCGTTGACAGACACCAACAGTTTTTTTTTTTTGCCTGCCGGGGCCGCCCTGGTCCCGTGATTCTTTTCCTCTATTACAGGGTTGGCGTAACTGGCTCACCAAAACTGGCTGGGAAGCGCACAGCCAGAGCAAACGTGCCGGCCTCTCTGAAGCCAAAGCTCTGGACTCGGCCCTGGCAATTGGCTGGCCTTTGCAGCAGAAGCACCGGCAAAGTATACCGGCTGACCGTGCCTACAGCCCGGGCTTGAGCGACAGTTTCCAGGTCAGAATGGTTGGTCTCAGGGAGGCTTGTTGTTTCTTGAATCGCGTTCTGCTCCCATCGCAGGAGCATGGGCTCCTTGCCTGTGGGTGTGTTTGGATGAGCTGCTGGCCCCTGTCGTTGGCAAGTTTAACCACACACTGCGACGGTCCGGTCTGGGTCTGGGTTGCAGGCCCATGTACTTCAGCAAAAGTGCATGGGATAGTCATAGGTGCCGACTTAGTCGCTGCCAAGACAGTAATTGAGGCAGGATTGGAGGCCCAGTGGGAAGCTTTCTTTCAAACATTTTTGGGGCCTTGAATGGATTTTCCACCCTCAACCTGTGGGAGCAGGCCTTCTCTTAGTGGGGGGCGGCTGCCTTTTTCAAAATGGTGGGTGCTTCCTTCTCACGCGACTTCTCATGTGGGCCCATAGTGGGTTGCAAGGGGGGCGCTTATGTGTCAGGCCAGACCCTCCTCCCCCTCGGGACCCGCCCCCCCCCGCCCCCCACACCAATGGTGAACAATGATGAATAACCAATGTGGGTGCTAGCAGCACCTGAAAATTTTTTTGGCCTCTGTGGACTGTGGACTCTGTGGACTCTCTGGACTGGGGCAAAAAAATGGTGTTTATTCCCAGAATGCTCAAATTTGAACGGCCAGTTCAAATATGAGTAACATGAGTGTAGGGGTTACATAGCCATTTCAGTTTTCCCGGGACAACAAGGGTTATTCAGCCATTCCAGTTTGCACCGAGGTGGCAGGGGTTACCTAGCCATTTCATTTCTTCCACCAAATATAGAAAGAATCGCCTTGTACAAGCTGTACAAGCTTCTTTAATTGGGCCAACAGCATACTCACAGCTACACTTGAGATTACTATCACTACCCTGTTCTACCACTATCCCTGCACAGTGTTAGGTCTTGCCTTGCCATTTCCTCCATCCTTGCCCCAACGTCCTGAGCTCATGCCTTCGTGGCTGCAAACCCCTTGCCATCTCTGGGAGACACGAAATGGCTGTGCAATCCGTGCCGTCTCAGGGAGCCAGGAAATGGCTATGTAACCCATGCCAGCTCACAGAAAACTGAAATGGCTGCAGACTCCTTCCCATCTCGGGGAGAAACGAAATGGCTGGGCACCCCCTACTGTCTTGGGCAGTGTGCTTGGCATTATGGTTAGCAAACAGGGGAATGCAAACAATAGATCATGTTCAGATGCCATGTGTCTTACACTAATTGTTCACTGCCTTTGCTGTTACAGTTGTGTGTCTGCTGGAGTGCCCTACAATTTTTCATTCATGGTGAACGGCAAAAGGAGATTTTACCCGGCTTGTGTGTATTCAAACGTTTGAATGAAATAAGGAAATCAAAAATGCCCCCCAAACCCGAAAAAATTGCCCCCCTCCAGACCCCCTGCCCACGCTGTGGGGGTTGGGGTCTTGAACTGAACTGAATGGCCCCTTGTGCTGGGTTGGCTGGCTTTTGGTCCATCTGTGATTCTGTTTTTCGTTTTTTTCTTTCTATGTCTCATTTCGCTACCTGGGTCTTCAGCCTTCATTAAGTTGGGCAGCTCATTGGTTCGTGGTGTGGGCTGCAAGGCATGATTATTGGGGTTCACGGGTTCAATTCCTGCTTTTGGTACTTTTTTTTTCAGCATGGGGCACAGGGCTACTAGGCCCATTCATGGCATGGGCGCTTCTGACCACGACAATGCCTTCTGGGAGCACTTCTTGGTTGGCGGGTTGGTGGGTTGGTGGGTCCCTTGGGTTTCAAGCCCCCTGCCACCGCATGGGGTCATCTAGGTGTTGTGCCTCCAGCCCAAAACTGAGTGCCTACCTGTTTCATTTCACTTCCCCTCTTGCAGCTAAGAAAAGGCTTGTGTGGGATGAAAAAGGGCGATCTAGGAATTCCTTGTGCTGACCTCACAAATAAAGTTTGGACGGATTCGGGGGGAGTGGGGAATGGAAGCCGACGGATTGGTACCAGCATTACACTGAAATGACGGCAGAAACAGCAACTGCACCTTTGGGGAAAGAACGCTCTTTGGTCTTGACAAAGCAAGTCTTTTGCGACAACAATGTACAATTGTGTAGCCATCCTCACACACCCACCCCTTTGCATTGCACTATCGCCCCTTCTCTATTGCCAAGGCATTGCATTGGCTTCCTTCACAACATATACTGTTGTGGTTTTGTACCAAGGTCTGGTGAACTCTTTGACATATCTTTGAGGATGACGAAAGTGTGCGCTTGAGGTATTGAGAAAAGGTACCGAGAGGCCGAGCAATCTCTGTTGCAGTCTGCATCATATGATACCTGCTTGCATGTTTTTACTGGTGCGCTTGGACTATGTTTGCACCCTGTTCACACCAACGTGCTGTGGAGCTCTTGGGCCGAACCCTCGGGTTTCAGTGACGGTTGACACACGCGGCTGTGCATGCACTGTTGCGAATGGCGTACAGCTTGCAAGGCCTTGTATGCATTCATTCAAACTACTGAGGTGCTGGACAATATGTAGAGCCTTTTCCTCTGCACGTATTTTTAAACCTCCCAATTGGCAGGCAGTCTGCCCAGATCTCTCCCGTCCCCGTTTCCAAATATTTTCGAATATCCCGGAATGTTTCCGAATATTTCCGAATCAAAGCAAGAACAGTTGCAATTCCGAACCAGTGGGAAACCGTCTTTAAGAAGTATGGGCAAAATTACGGGCCAGAAGTGTCCGTCAGGTTACGCCAACCGCTGTCGCCTAACCGCCAGCCGCTGGCAATTGGCAACAAAGAGAGAGCAAACACCAGAGGCGATTTTGTTTTTTGCTCGGGGGACTCCCCTGTTACGGACATCCGCGCCGGGCCATGTTCTGCCCATCGTTCCCCGTTGTGGTGCGCTTGAAGCTGTAGAGGCTGTCCCCCTACCCCCCCCCCCCTCTTTTTAAGGGAGACAATGCGTTCCGCCCCAACCGCTTCTGTCCGCCCACAACGGCCCGCCAACCGTTTTGGAGGCGCCAGACCTCGTCGCCCCCCCGCTCTTCCACCCACCAAAACCTGCGTTGGCAATCACTTTTGAACCCCCTGCAGCCCTCAAGCGCATCCCTGCTCCACTGTGCTCTTCCCTCAGATGGAGAAGAAACTCAACCAGACGATGCCCACCCCCACGACCCTCCAAGGCACCCCACTGGCCCGCGCTGCAGCCCCGGGCGGTCGTGCGGAGAGCCCCGAGAGCCCCAGCCACATGAACATGACCGCCCCCGTGAACATGAGCATGAGCATGCCCCTCCCTGAGGCCAATTGGGAGCGCTTCGAGAAGGTGGAGATCACGCTGGGGCACATCATCCTGGTCAGATTGGACTTTGAAAGGGCGGACAACACCCTCGAGGGTGTGTAACCACGAGCTGGAGCCTGGCTGTGGCTTGAGCGCGGGGGGAGTTCAACTGGGGACATGGAACCCCCCCCCCCCCCACCCACGCGATCAACGCAACATTGGTACTGAAATGTGGTGCAAACATTGTGGCGTACTAGTACCCTACCATGAGAAGACGTTCGCCACCAATCATATCAAAGGAAGTGTGGAGTGTTCCTTCAGCTTGACTGGGCTCATGGATGCCAAAAACAGGCAAAAGATGAACCCTGCTTCCAGGGCCACTGCTGTGGCAATGTTCTGTGACAGTGATGTTCTGGGCTGAAGTGGCTAATATCCTACGTCCACGTCCGCCAGAAGACGGATTTCTAGCATTACGAATGTTTCTGAACATTTCCCGCACCTTGGAATTTGTCTGCTTCCGTGGCTATCTGTGAGACCAAATGGCTTCCCCTCTGTGAGCCGTGGCTGCAGTGTCCTTGCCTGGTCCTTTACCTCTATCGCTGCAATTGCAGGTGGACTGGATGTGCAGAAGTTGGGCCAGTGGGTGGAAGCCAAAGGCATGCAGAACGTCACATACATGCAACTGCGGACAATCATGGGCCAAGTTGACACCAATCGATCAGGTCTGGTGCTGCAAGTGTTGGCGGTAGTGGCAGTGATATTGCTCATGCCAGCACTCGTGGTAGTAGTGGTGACAATGGCAGTGCTTGTGCTGGTAAACAAGTGGTGGCAATGGGGGTGATAGTGTGAATGGTGGTGGTAGTCGTTGCTGTTGTGGTGGTCATCTTCATTGCAGTGGCCATGACAGTGGTCATGTAGTGGCAGCGGTAGTGTCATTACGGTAGAAGTCCTTCTAATTTCTGCTTCTCCAACTTTGCCTCCATCCTTTGTTAACAATGGATTGTGCATTTTTTCGGACAAGCAAATTGCTTTCTGTGACTGTGGTGGTAATGGTGGTACTAGTTATGGTTGTGCTCATGGTTGTGGCCAAGCACAAATGGTTGAAGCATGCGGTGGCATGCCACAGCATGCTGCGGCACTGGATTTTCTGGACCATGGGTCTTGAAGCATGCTGAAGCATGCCGCGGCATACCGAAGATGTAGATTTTTCAGAAAAAACCCAAGTGTTCAGTAAAGGCGAGTGCCATGGTTAATACGTAAGTACTTTCAAATTTCAGCAGATACCCCTTTTGCTGGATCCGGCGAAAGAGACACACCATCACAAAATGTCCGTGCAATGGACCTTTGTAGAATAGTCACACAAGAATACAAAATAATATATACCCACTGCAGGCGCATGAGAGCCCTCAAGTTACACTTAAAATTGAACACAACAGTTTTTGGGAGAAATCTGCAAGTGAGTTGCGGACGTCAATGAGGCTCAAAAGGCGCCAAACCTGTGCTTGGGTGCCGCTTTTCTGTTCCACTGGATGTTTCAATGGAAAATGTTTTGGAAATTTTATGAAAGAAAATGGCCAAAAAAAGCAGAGCAGCAGACATGTTCAGGGAATTTCTTCAAGATCGACTCAAAAGTGACACAAGTAGATTCCAAGAGGTGGTGATGGTGGTGGTGCAAGTACATTTTGCAGACACTCACCACATCTCCGTTGTCTGTGTGAATGATACAACAAAGGACCAGTTTCACTGGATCCGGCATAACTGCGTAGATATTCGGAACCATGATTGAGTATCTTGACCCACGTTTCTTGCCTATTCTGCCGTCCTCAGTGTCCGTTCCAGAGATCTAACTGATTGTTATGCATATTGTGAAGAGGGATTTGCAATGACTTCCCCCTTCCAACCAGTAGCGCATTACCGACTGTGTGTGTTTAAGTCTCAAATCCCATGTATTTGGTGGGTCCCGTGCAAAAATAATCATGTCCTGCAACTATTGTTTTTTCGCCAGATCCAGTGGAACCGGGCTTTAGGATTTGGTACAAACGGTTGCCATACCAGATGCAAAATGTAATGTATAAAGACCGTTCAAGAAGAACACGGTGTAAGATGTCCTTCACACAGCTAGTTCCGGTGAGACAAGTCTATGACCAAGGCATGGTGCACCAACACACAAAAACATGCAGAACCATTTACAACAAGAGGGCGAATACATTACAAACCTTAACCTTAAGGGCTGGCAAAATCAATTTTTGGACTTTTTAACGAAAACACACACTTTGTTTAATTGCAAAAATATCGTGGGCAACTACTACGTACAGTACAGCATCTTTGGTACCTGAAACTGGTGTCTGAAACGAAGCCTGGGTGTGTGAGGGACAATGCATGCAAGTAGAAGGACAGGACTGTACGTCCGCCTCATGCATCTCAAATAGTCTTTTGGGTTTCAGTACGGAAACATACCGGACCCACACTTGAGACTCTGAACAACTTTCGCCAGATCCGGCAAATTCACAATGCAAAAAAATTCAAAATCCGAAGAAATCAAGATTTCGAAAAAAACTACAAATATAGGTTTTTATCTAGATCCGTGAAAGTAGGCTAAATTCCTGGTGAAAGATGAGGTATGGACGCATCCGACGCAGCCCTGGGTTGCTGTGCACATTGGCGTCCCCAAGAGTTACCCAAGAGTGACCCAAGAGTGTGGGGGGCAGGGCTGGCCACGGGGGGCCAGCATGGTAGTTGTGCAGTGGGCATAGACAAAAGGAGAACAAAACAGTGGCAAAATTGTAGGTGGTGTGGCATGCTGGCAAAAAAACAGGCAAAAACACCAAAAAGCCATGAAATGTGTCCACCCTGAGCAACTACAAATACCCCAGATGCTCTCACACAGTGACAGAACCAAGTGCAAGTCCCTGGGATTCCCCGCACAGAGTGGGACACGGTACATTATGCCGCCAGCACCAAATCCACTGCCGACAACAATGTCTGCAAGAGTTGCATAGTGGGTGGGTGGGGGGGCACATCTGCAGGTTTTATTGTGTTTTCCTCCCTTGCAGTGTTTTATTTACCACCCTTGACCTGCATTCAAGTGGAAAGGGCATTCAGGTAGATGGAACACATTTTGACACATGCACATGAATACGAACCCTAACCTGCATATGAGTACTGACGTAGTGAGCCATTTGGCAATCATGTGGGACAAGAAGCAGAAACGTGCTCAGAAGGAGGACCAATAGGCAAAGCTGTGAATTTTCCACTGTGTTGAGTCTTTGCAGGTGGTTAGGGGTGCATTTTGGAGAAGTAGGGCATGGGTTTCTGCTACTTTTGTGATGTTTGACGAGTGACCCCCCCCCCCCCCCCGCAAACACTTGAAGCATGCCACAACGTGCCGCAGCATGCTGCAGCATCCTGCACATGCTGTGGCACAGCAAATTTTCCCTGAGGACCATTGGTGCTTGGCCGGCGCTAGTCGTATTGGTAGTGGCAGTGCCCCTCCAAGTGACTTCAGGCCCCAATGAACTCCTGCACATGCGACATCGAGACCCTGAGAGTATAAAAGGGGGAGTGGAATGTTGTTCAAAGGAGGTTGTGAATGAGTGAGAGGTTCTGTCATAAGTGCACTGACAACGCCTTAGAGATCTCAAGTCGGCTGTGTGCGGTAATTGTTGGATCAATACAAAGCACAATCGCCAATGCCACATTAATGTCATTATGTGATTTGGCTTCTGAAGGAAGAGCCTCGCCGCAGGTTTGGAAAGAGGGGCGCTGAAGCCCCCCCCCCCTGCCCCCCTCCTGCCAAGCAGCAACAGTTGTCCATGGGACAACCCTGCAAACTCAGGACAACACCGATGGGCAATGCCATGCTGTGGTGCTCTTTGCATTGGTGTGAGCATTCGTTGTGCCCATTTCCTGCTTCTTGTTCTGTTTGCAGGGAAGATCGAGTTCTGGGAGTTCTTCGCATGGCAGACGTACATGGTACTGCAGCTGGGAGACATGAATGACTTTGCTCATTGGATGCATTACGTCACCCAGACCCACTACACGCGCCTGTTCGACCCAAGACAAGCAGCTGCTGACCGATTGCCGCAGCTGCAGCAGCAGAGGCTGACCACGTAAGACAATGCGAGGCTCCGGCAGGACGGTGTTCGGCGGGATAGCACCCCCCCGAAGGCACTGGTTTTTGAAGGCGGTGCCTCTCTGTTGGCGGTTGACGATTGGCGATCAACCGCCGGCGCTTACCGGCCAGCCGCCGTCGGTTCACAGCTGCCCAGCATTTTGCGCACTGTGCTGTCCGGGGTGCTTCCTGTGGTACCGGATCCCCGCTTTTCCTTTATCAAATATCCCGCGCTGGGATGCATTGTTAAGCAGCCCCATGCGGTTGCCCCTCTTGAGGCCTCTGAGCGGAGTGTGCGTGCCCCGCCTGGCCCCGCCCTGGCCTTCCCTCTGCAGCAAACGTCGCAGGCACATCGAGGCAGAGCAGCAGCGGGGGCCCAGGGGGTACAGGCCCCCCCAATCCAATCACCCCCCAACCGGTGGTGCCCCTGGTCCTACCAGTACAAGTGCAACTCGGGGCATTGCCAACAAGGGGCTGGGGTGTCTCACCTTCTGCCGCATTCCGCCCCCGCCTCCGTGCCACATGCGCTGTAGGGCCACTGCATGCGATCGTGTACTGCCCGAGCAGTACTGCCCATCCACACCCCTGTACTGCCCCCCCCCCCCCCCCTCCAAATGCAACAGAAGCTCAGCCGGGCCTCCACATAATCGAAACAGCCGGGTCTGGCCCATGTGAACGGGGAACCAGCCCTTCGGCCTGGGAACGACTGTGCGACCGCTGGGGGCTGCTTGTTGTATGCCCAGCCGGTTGTGTTAGAGTTGTGTCTGCACCTGAATTGTGCACTTCAGCCCGCGTTAGTCAGGCCGTGCAGTTCCATCCCTCGCCCCTCACCACCACCACCCAGACCCAGTTTTCGCTGTGTGCGTGCGTGCGTGCGTGCGTGTGTGTGTTGTCGCTTTGTCGCTGTGTCCAGTTATGTGCACAGGCATTTGTTCAGTGGCCTTGGCACGCTCCTCCGCTGCAGAGACGGAGGGAGCAGCCACGCAGCCCACCGCCCTCTCAGTCACTCCCATGTCCACCGCCACCGCTGCTACCCTTTGGTCGGGTGAGAGCCATGAACTGCACCACAAGAACCGGCGTTGCAGGCCCCAGAGGTCTCCACACCCTCTGCACCACCTCCTGAAGGCACCCACCTCCCCATCACCTTCGGGGTCAAACTCCGTGTGCCTGGCATGTCCCTGTCTGTTGCCCGTTGCCGTATGCGTCCTGGACTGGTGCGGGTGCCTCACGACACCGCTCTCCTGCCTCCCCCAAAGTGTTGCGCCATCCCTTGGGATACCGCCCGTGCCCATGTCCGTCTCTTGGCCTATCTTTTGACCCGCTGACCACATTTTATGTGCTGCCTAATCCCATAATGACCCGGTGGCTGCGCCCTTTGGGCCATGGAGTGGGTGGCTTTTGGTGCCCGCCGGACGCATTGGCCTGCCCTGCCCCGTCGTGTCACATCACTTTGGCCTGGGGCAAGGGAGGGTTCGGCGCCCGCGCGCAATCGGTGGTTGTCGCTCGCTCTTTGATGCCTTTGGGCCCGCGACTATACTCATTTTGAGAAGCTGTTTGCCGGTTTTGAGCTCCTTCCCACGGGGGGACCTCATCCATCGGACGGAGCTACTGTTGGGGGTGTGTCTGTGCATGTGGTGTTTCCACAGCTCCTTGTTCCGGTGGCTGTCATCGGATGCAAGTGCACGAGGGGCACCGGTGCTGCTGCAGAGTGGCGAGAAGTAGCATCAGTTTTGAACCGATTCCTCAAGGAAACGAGCCCATCTGAGGGTCGCCCCTGAAACAATGCGGACTTGGTACTCACACATGCATTGGGTTTCCCAAACAGTCGCATGCAGTGGCACCGATTCCCCGGCGTTTGTTTAGACGTATTTGAAGGCGCAGGGGAAAAATGGGGCGGAAGTGCTGTTGCAGTGCCCTA
The DNA here is from genome assembly GCA_964036045.1 of Eutreptiella sp. 'Long Island Sound 2002'. Lineage (NCBI taxonomy): Eukaryota > Euglenozoa > Euglenophyceae > Eutreptiales > Eutreptiaceae > Eutreptiella > Eutreptiella sp. 'Long Island Sound 2002'. Next base: position 19,477,630 of record OZ038380.1, on the reverse strand, counting down.
TTGTCCTTGCGGTGGTACGTGTGCCATCCCTCGGCCATCCCTTCGATTTCCTTAAAATGAAGGGGAAGGGCCCATCGTGCGACGAAAAAAGGCGGCTTTGGCCCATCGCCTCTTCAGTGGCCCGGGCGGACCCTCACGAGCGACGCGCGCGGCGCGGGTCCGTCTGTACTGTCGCGTGGCGCAGTCGTCCTGCACGGCGCAGTTGGTGCTGCCCCGCAGGCGGGGGTGTCGTGGGATGGGGGAGGGCACCAGAGGCCGGTGTCTGCCACTGCCCATCGGACCTCATTTGTGTGTTTGTGATAGTGATCCACGAGTACTGCATTCAGTATTCCTGCCAGCGTCTTGCAGTCCACGGGCCCTGCCTGCCTGCCCGCGTGCTGTCTGTGCTGTCGGTCTTGTGAATTCGGGGATTCACCTGCCATTGAATTTGCTGTGCCTCGCAGTCCCCCAACATGTGCCACCCAGTTCGGCTGGAGCCCATGCGCCGCACCCGCCGAGGGTTCGATCCTCTGTGCTTGCCCAGGCCTTCCTCAATGCTGCATTCCTTGTCCATCCCCCCCCCCCCCCCTTTCAATGTGCTGTATGTCCTTTCTGGCCATACATTGGATTGCAGGAGGCGGTTTCAGGGGGTGCCTTCGGGTAGTTTCGTGCCTGTTCCACCTCCGCATTCCCCACAGCCCGAGGACGTGCCACAGACCAGCTGCGTGCAAAACACTCAGAAGACGGTCTCTCTTCAGTCCCCCCCTGAAATCCCCCTCCATCCCCCATCCGCTGGCCTCTAATCTGTCCTCTTTGCCCCGAGGCTGCGTAGTGTAACTTATTTTGGTCCACCTCTGGCGAGAGCAGGGAGTGCTTCATGTGTTGAACGGCGGTCGTGCAGAGCCGGTCTCTTTCTGTAGCTCCCTGTTAAAGATCGCCTGCCACAGCCCACCGATCTGGCACATTTACTGAAGGGGTTGGCGGTTAATCAATGGCAGTTGGCGGTTGGCTGACCACGGGTGGTGCTCAACCGACAGCATTTGATGGTCAATGGGCTCCTGTTGGGGCTTGTGTGCGACGAAGTCCAGCAGCTTTTTGTGGCATTGCGGTGCGCCACGCTCCGGTGCCGGGCAGGTTCTGCCGCGACGACCACTCCGTGAACTTGCCCATGGTGCCAGCAGCATTTTAGCGTCAGGATGAATGCGCCCAGTGCGCAGACCCTGCGCACCTTGATAACCACTTGGAAATGTTCATCTCCAACAAAACAAGCCGTCCCTCCCCCAACTAACCCCCCTGACTCTTCAGTGACGGAGAGTGAATGTCGTGTCAGGGCCCAGTGTGAAGACCCTGATCCTCAGGCCAAGGGGGGTTTCCAGTGCGACTCTGCCATTCTCTCCTGCAGCCAATCCTTTAGCCTTCTCAATGATGGCCTTGGTGTTCCAAAAGGCAAGACGAGGCACGGCATCGTGTGGCTGCACGATTGATGGGCCACTGATCAATCCGAGACACCCCCAGGGCTCCACTTGATACCGGAGATCCACAGGAGCAGGGCAGGCTGCCGTATGAAGGGGGCGGTGTCGGTGCGGAGGATGCAAGGCACCTTGGGCCTGCCATTGCTTTAATACCGTCAGTGCATGTCGTTCTTTCTGGTAACCCTAACCCTAACCTCAGTGCTCCCCCCTCGCCCCTCCCCTGTTTTCGTGGAGCTCCGGCCACTCCGTTCCACACGCCATCACGTCTGGTTGCGGGAGCCCCGACAATGGAGCAGCCTCATTCCCTGTTTCTGGCGTTCGTACTTTGCGACTCAGGGAAGATTATTAATGGCGCAGCCTTGGGCATGATGCCCTGAACTTGAGCCCAAACCCTTTTTGCCCCTGCAGTCGTGTTGTTTCAGCCAGTGTTCCTAGGGGTTGAGGATGGTGGGCACCTGGCGGTGGGTGGCGCATTGGAATGCTACCACAGGCACAGAAGTGCACGAGAGGCAGATATCATTTGCATAATCCGACTCCACCTTCATCCCAGGCTCCGAAGGCCGACCATGTGACGGACGGCCATGCCACTGCGTTATTTTCGAAAGAATGATGCACACACGTTCATGGCTCTGAGGAGGAATCACGCAACTGCAAGTTTCGATTTCTCCTCTGTTGTATTTGTTTTGTACCTTTGTACCTGAGTATGGGGAAGGCGAAGGTGGGCTGTGCCACGTTTTGGAGGTTCAAAGCCGATCCTTCAAACATCTTGGGGGCGGGGGCGGGTGTCATGACGGCTGTCAACTGAAATGTGACGTTTGTATGAGGAAGAAGGTCCTGTGCTTGTTGGTGGGGATGTTCAGGGATTCCCGGCTTTCACGGTTTTCACGAACAAACGGGCCCCCATCGAGTCTATGCTGCTTCGCCATGCCCGTATGTACTAGCTGAAGATGCGTCATGGCTGCTCAACATGAGTGAAGCGATGTGTTTAAACGTGAGCGATATTACGTTGGTCTCGAGATCAACTAGTGACTGCAGCCTTGGGTGCCCCGTTTCTCCTACGGACTCTTTTCGCCGGAATACAACCCGAGGTCAGCAAACCTGAGGTGAGCCCACCTGAGGTGACCTGACACTGAGCGCCTTGCTTCAACTGCAGGATGGCAATGGCGATCCAGCCCTGGACTGGGTCAGCGCCGGCACGTCCATGTGCAAAGCTCCCTCAAACGCTTTCCTTCCTTTCGCCGGAATTCAAAAAACAACCTCTTTCTCAGAGGCCTTCAAGTAGAGCCAAAGCCATGAAGTATAGTCTTCTCAAGAGGTTCCATGTTGCCATTCAGAAAAAAAGAAAACAGCTTCCTTGACCTTGCCAGTAGTTGGTTTTTGTCCATTTGCATGAATGATTTGTTCCCTCCTCCGTGTGACCTCAGAACCACGTGGTTTGTTTATCGTCTGAAGGAAATGGAGATATACTGATTTGCTATGTAGTGCTGCTCTGTGCCAATTTAAGTCCTCACCCACAAGGTTCCCTGCTATTTGGCAACCATTTCACACACAATGGTCAGGTAACTTGAAATCCCATTGTATCCCTCTCCTTCACTGAATCCTGAAACATACCAATACCCCTGTTGTCTTTCATAGTCTTGTTTTCCCAAGTAAGTTAAGACGACCATAAACGACCTGACAAGCATGTGTGCCGCCATGCATGTGTCACATATGAGCATATGCCGATCACAATTACGCCGTGGTGGGTCGACATATGAATCGTTGGTTGTAGAGCATGGAACACTCAATGTTATGATAGTTAGGTGACTCGTGTCCAAAAAAGATTTTTTGAGAAATGCAATTGTGAATGGCAATATGTGAGAAGGGGTTTGAAAAGTAACATGAGAAAGGATGGTGTCCAAAGATCTATGATCCATGGGTTTACCTTTTTATTCGGCAATGGTGGCTTCATCCCCCCCCCCCCTACTGGGTAGGCTTTGGGATGTGGTTGCCCCCCCCCCCCCCAAAAGGTTTTACGGCCCCATGGGAGGGTGAGGAGGCCATACTGGGGCCAAAAAAGCGAACAATGGGGTGTAACATTCGTTCTACTTGGGGAAGGGCTAAGTGTTTGCACTGCGTGCGCACTGCGTGCGCACTGCGTGCATATTGCGCACGCAGAGGCTAGGATACTCACCCAAGAATACCTGTCACCTGTTTACTAGGGGGAAGACTGAAAGGTGTCAATACCATAGGGTTGGCCAGGTGTCCATCGATACTTCTGGTTGTAGTTATCACCAACAGCATCGTCGAAGAAAAACTGTCCGGTCCTGGTGTCGACTCGCCACCATCGAGTATCGGCGATCGAGAGCCTTCGAGCGACCATGACCACGTTGACTTCTTTGCAGTTGTGGACGTGGCCATACCGATCGATGATCTTGAGCATCTCGGTTCGAGAATCACCTTGAAGTCGACCAAGGTTTTGGTGCACATACTATCTGTCGGGAAGAGTACTCTGCAGGGCGAATCGAACTGTCGGGAAGAGTACTCTGCAGGGCGAATCGAACTGCCTCTACAGATACCAGGCTCGCTGCAGTGTCGACAATGACGACGTCGAGATCCGGGTCGTGTCGACGGTGTACACTTTGTCAATGGGCCTCTTCTAGGGGGAAATGGTTGACAATTCAAATATGCCACATCCTAAATGCTTGGGAAGCCAAAAAAACCCTGGTACGGAACCAAAAACTTGTGAAAGGGGGCCAAAACTAGGGTTCGAGTATTTGCCGACATCCAAAACTTCGCACTGCGTGCGCACTGCGTGCATGGCATTCCCCAGCCTTGGATCCGTAAAAGAGTTCCTAAAACGGGGACCTCCCCCCCCCCCCCCTTGCACAAGCATTGCCTTGTCGAGGCACGGGGATGCGTCTAACCGTTGTTTTCCTGACTTTCAGAGTGCTTTAGCAAGGAGGAGGGAGGGTAAAAGTAGCATTCAAAAGCCCCCCAAGACTAGTCTTTAGCACCCCCAAATACTAGTTTGGCCAACGTTGACATGCACAACAAAAAGTCAAATACACCACATTATTGTGTTGTTGGGTGTATATCAGGGATGCGAATAAGAATTGGTCTTTTTTTTGGTCCGGGTCTGGGGGGGGGAGGGGGGGTCGGGAACCATTACTTAGTATTGGTTCCAAAGTAATGTTTAAGAGTTTCGGAACCTACAGTACTGCAGTTTTCTTCCCTTTGTCCCTACCCTTTCTTCGCTTTGTGCATTTACTCCTCCGATGGCGAATTGTCCTTTCTCATCCCTAAAACTATATTTTGGCTGAGCAGGTGGAATCGGTTATGCAAGTTGATTATGAATAGAGTGCAGCCAGTAGGCAAGGCCACGTCCAACAACGTTGGATAGAGCCCACTTTGCGACTGCTTGATTCCATAATGCACAATGCACGTGCTAGTGCAGAAGTGGTGGGGGATAAATCCAAGGGCCTGAAGCGAAATTTAGGAATGCCAACAAGCGCAGATGGGATGCTGATAGTGAACATAAGACGCAAGCGGAAGAATTAGGTTTCCCGCTTGCAACAGGTCACCATGCAGTTGTCCTCTGTGAAATTTCACATGTACCCTCCATGCTTGCAGGATATTTTGACCGTCTTGAAATGCTTGTCGCTTGAGGGACATGAACGTGTGGCTGTGGCTTCGCGTGTTGTTGCATTTTGCCTGCCTGCAAAATGTTGTCACGGAGTTGAAAGAGTTGTAGCTGGACCTTGGCCCTTGTGAACGTTTCATGCGTACTTCCATTATTGTGAAAGATGGTAAGCCATACAAAGGGGATTGGGAGTTGGATAAGGAGGGTTCATTTTTTGCAAAGCATGCATTGATTTCAGGCTCTCTTGAAACATGTGACTGAGCGTTTTTAAAATCCTGCTGACAAGCATTTTGCAGTTGTGGATTTCCGCTCTTGGAAGACCAAAGATGTTATTGAAGCAAAAATGGCATCTGTGTTGTACATACACACCCAATGGTCTGGTGCCACACATGACCTTGTGGGTGTCCACCAACACTTTCATACGGCAAAAGCCCAGTTTGTTGCTATTCCTCAGGAGAAGCGAGTCACAATGACTACCTTGGCTGATTTCAAATCTTTTCGGTCGGGGATTTGTGTGGACAAGTCACTGCCATTAGCCCTGCGCTATTTTGCAGCTGTCCATTTATTGGCTTGTCCATCATCTTGTGACGCAGAGCGTGCCATTAGCACACTCAACAGAATAGTCACAGCCCCACGCAGCAACATGACCCCGGAAGCCATCTGCATGCACCTGATCAGAGCAGATGATCTATGTGATGCAGATTATCCATACGGGGCGCCTTAAGCGCAGTGCGCGCGCAGTGCAACTATTTGGGCATCTGGCTGTACTGGAGACCCATGCTTTGAGATACTAGGGGCATCATTCTTGCCCCGTGGCGTAGGTTTTGATGCTTTTTCCACATTGGGGATATGGCATTTTTGGATTGTCACCCATTTTCACCCATTTCCGACCCTTTTCACACCTTTTTGCTCATCTCCACCACATCCACTCTTTTCTAGGAGGGAGCGTAAGTATGGGCATGATGAGATACTTCCACGCGAACATTTGTTCCGCTTCTTTTTCTTCCTTAAGCACACTCCACCTCATAGGTGTGCTCATCTCCTCTCTGGAGCAACGGGGTGCTCTAAGGAGGCTTGGTGGGCAATTGTGCATCGTGTTCGTTCTTACTTGAATGGTGTTGTCGCTGAAATTTGATGGGCGGAAAGATTGTCGGAGTGGAACCTCGTCCCACACTTTCCTTATTTTGTGACGCATTACGTGGATAGCATGCCCATTGCTTCCATAGGAGGCATCCTTTGTGATGTCCTTATTTAATCGTAAATACGCCGGGTGCGTATATAAAGTTACGGTTGCCATTGACAGCCTTGGCAACATCGTGTGGATTTGTGGGGCAGTTTGGGTCACCTAATTCTAAGGGGGTTTCCAATGGGTGTGCCTGGGGGCTCTTTGGGGGGAACATAGTCTAAAAGTAGCGCGCAGTGCGCGCGCAGTGCAAGGATTCCTCCATATGATGCCATGGCAACAGCTTGGGGGGCGGTGAGGCGACGGAGGCGTCGGCACAAGGTGACGAAGCAGAGGAAAGGACAGCCCCCCAAAGATAAAAAAGAGGCACACACACTTTCAAAAGATGCTCCGTTTTCCAATGCAGCTGACCAATTTTTGTGGAGAAAGCCATAGAATCTGATTCATCTTTGACATCTGTGGCTACTCGGACCTCTACCTCTAGTTCTGGTCTACTTCCGACTCCAGTTCTAGTCACAGCTTTGGGTCTAGGGAATAGGTCTTTTTGAGTGTCCATGTACGAAAATGTTTGCATTGCATGAAATACTTGTTCTTTCACGTCATGTATCATCTCAGCCGGCTTCAAATTGCCTTGTTGGGGTGATTGTCCTCGGTTGCGGGTGTCCTTGTTACTCTATGCTCAATACAACACCATTACTCTGAACCATTACTCTGAACCATTACTTGGGGTGTAGGGGGGGGGGGGGTTGCGGGGGACCCCCCGCCCTGTTTGCATCCGTGGTGTATATGTGCGCTATTTTTAAGGTAAAGTGTGTATTCTTCTTATTTTGGTTAGGATTGTAGCAGCGGTGATGCCATACCCTATTTTTAGCCCTTACTACCCCTTGCTGAGGCCCAATACTACATCCCGACCATCCAAAAATCTTCTAAAACATGTTGTTTTGAGTTTCTCACCCCCAAAACAGGGGGGTTGTCCTTATTTGTACATCTAGTAGTGGCGGAGGCGGGGGGGGGGGGGGGGGCAGAAAGAAGAAAAAAAAAGAAAGAAATCAAGGCGTGGGGATGCCAGGCCCGGTTGAGCACAGGCACTCACGCAAAAGCCCGCAACGGTGTTGGGGATGGTTCCTGCCCGTGGCCGGGAGTCGCGCATCGCTGTGATCAGTTGAGTCGACCTGCAGGGGCCCTCATGATCGGGCTTAGTAGATCCTGGTGGTGAGTGCCAGACTATGTGCCTCATGAAGCGGCCCCTGCAATAGTGGAGGGGCAGTATGCCTCCGTTGGTCTGCACCAACCAGCGTGTACTTCTACAGACCAGGCTTGTTGTGTCACACTGATTTGGTTCTTCAGATCCATTGTCTTTTGGTGCATTTGGTGCTCTTAGGAGGTCATGATTTTCAGCCCCCCCCCCCCCGGTCCAACAAACAAACACTGTGTCCAACGAACACTTCCGTTTGGACCGTATTTTTTGAGGACCTACTTAATCAGGCACTTAATTATGTACCGGGCTCCAGAACCGCGGTTTCAGGCCAAAAGGTTTGGGGAAATGAGGGGCTGTTGTGATGTATCTTGCAGTGAGGGTGGGCAAATTTGTAAAGCAAGTTGTGAGGGAATGGTGTCCCTCAGCTACAAGACCTCTATTGCCCATCATGACTGATTCTCTGCTTGCACCTGGCCGGGAGGTGCTATACAAGCGGTACCACCACTTCTGCCCATGCCAAGAACAAGAAGGGCCCCAGGCCTGGGGAGCATGTTCAACTTTTCCGCATGAAGTGGGACCACAACAAGGGCTTCTACTCTGAAAAGTGCTAATTGGAGGCCTCCATCGCATTGTGCTTTGAATGGGCTGGGTAACTTGTGCCTGGGGATGTGTTACCGCCGCATCACAATATTGTTGCACTCACCCAATGGTGTGTCCAACGAACACTCCTGTTCGGACCATATTTTGATAGGACAAAATTGTTCGTTGGACACCGGGGGGGAGGGAGGTACACAGTACAGTATGGGTTCCTGCACCAAATCTGCACGTAGTGTCCACACAGTGCAAAGTCAGACCCTGTGAAAGTGTGCAATTTGAAAATGGCATTTTCATTGACTCCATTTGTAGATCCGAGCTACTACCTCTATGTCTGACTTCTTGGGCACCCTGAAATAGAACTTAAGTAAAATCTCAAATTCATTTGTAGATTTCCTTCCTACCTGGCCATTGGGCTGACTCTTTTTGCAGGCAGCTGCTCTATTGCACCCGGTTTTGATGAGGTCATGGCGCAGGCACATGCCACTGTACTGCGGGAGTTGGAGACACTCATACTGTCTTACGAAATGGTGTTGGGAAACCGGAAGCTGACAAAGGTTCTTTCCAATCGCACTTTGCTGCGGTGATCGGCTTCATGGCAGAACTGCATGTAATTGCTGCCTGATCGTGGTTTGTGTTTTGGTTGGTTGGTTTGCTTTCCGTCTGCGGTAGGTATGTGGAGGTCTTTGCTCGCTAGCAGATGCTTGTGCAGTAACAAGAATGGTATACCCCATACAAAATGACAAGAAACGGCGGTGATGATGCATGCATTCTGTACCAGTACGAGGGTGGGGGGAAGGGGTTGGTCAATGACTTTTGATGATTATTGTGTCCCATGGGATGCCTCGTATGGTGCGCACCATTGGTGCATCACGCTGTATGGGGTGCAGCATGTTCTTCTTCTGTTGTATAGGCTGCACGAGGGTGTTTGGATGCCTCCAAAACAGCTGCAGCGGTGGGACAGAGCAGTGCAGGGGGACTGCTGCTGCCCTGGGCGCGGCCGGGCACAGTGTTGACTGCCTTTTCCAACGTGCCGGTTTCCTCTAGCCTGCGCCAGGGATTTGAGCTGGGCTTTGGAATGCCACGTGCAATGACACTCAAACGCTTGTTGCCTTGGCACAGCAGTGGCACGATGTACTGAGTAAAGTCCGGTTGCGCCCCTGGCAGCGGCACGCACCACGCGCGCACCTTGTGTTGGGCATTTCTTGTACCATTGGTACATTACTGGCCACCAAAGCCCGTGTTTGAGGGGGAGTGTGTGCCCGGTGCCATCCTTTTCGCTAAACGTCCCAGCTCTCGGCCCCCCAAACCCAGCTGCCAAAACGAAAGCCTGGGCCGGGCCTAAAAAGGGGTGCCGCAACACAGGGGGGGTGTTCAGTTCCATTCTGGGCCCCACCCCCGCAGCCTGGGTAGGGGGTCCAAAGGGGGAGGAGGGGAAGAGGGGAAGAGGGGGTCAATTTTTTCCGGCTTTTGGGGCCATCAAGAAGCTGTTGTGCAATGCCCAAAAGAATTTCATCTAGGGCGTAGGGTTCCTCTGCCCAGTGGGGGGTGGTTTGGGTGGTAAGCCTTGGTGTAGCTTACCACGCGTGCATGGGTGCGAGGGCATCTCTTGAGCAAGGGGGGGGCGGTTGGCTGGGACCCCCCGCCCCCTGTCTTTGTGTTTTTCTTGTTGTGTGGGGTTTTTGTTGTAAAGATTGTTTGTACAAGTATAAAAAGCAAAAAAAATCTTCGATGCTTGCCACCATTTCCGAGATGCTTCTTGTTGATTTTTGGATACTTGCTGTCCATTCCTGGTTGCTCCTATTTAATTCCTAAATGATTCCATTTTGGACTGGATCGTTGAAATGAAATCTTTGCATACTTGCTGTTGATTGCTACATGCTCCTGTTGATTCTTGGATACTCCCTATAATTCTTGGATACTTCTTGTTGGTTCTCAAATGGCCCCTATTTGGTCTAGATGGTTGCGATCAAATCTTTGAATGCTTGGTGTTAATTCCGACATGGTTCGTTTTTAGTGTGCATGGGTGCTGCTGATTCATGGATCCTCATCGTTGCCCAGATGCTACCTGTTAAGTCTTGGATACTTCTTGTTAATTGCCAGATGTTTCAGATCCATTCTTGACTTGTTCCTATTTGGTCCGGATGGCTTCTTTTTGTTCTTGGATGCTTGCTAGTAATTCCTGGGCGCGCATGATCAACTCAATCCATCCCCGTTGGCCCATGGTGTTGAGATTCACAGCGCTTGGGGGTTGGGGGCTCCTGAGGGTGGGGTCCGGCCCAACATGTACGAACCCCCCGGTGCCGCAGCCAGTCCCTAGATTAGTACCTCCATTAGTCCACTAGTCCCCAAGTGCCGTTGAAATCCTGAGCACGCCATTTCTTGTTCTGTTGTCGTGTGGGAGGGACCATTCCTTGTTACATTGTGTGAGCGCTCCTCATGCCCTAGTTCCGGTTTGCGGGACGCACATGACTTATTTGCCGATGGGGGGCGTATTGCGCCCTGTGCGCGCGCTGTGCCCGCGTTGTGCACAAAGTTTGCACAAGACCATGCCCGGCCTGCGTAGTAGTGCCTAGTACCCGTAACAATGATCCTTGTTATGCATTTATATGAGTTGCATGCATGCTTTGCCCTCATTTCCAGTGCATCGGTATGTGTTGTTGTGCATCCTTTCCTATAGGTTCGTGGTATCTTTTTCACGATTCGCCCAATACATATCCGGTGGCTCTACTGTAAGTGCAGATAGGCCTGATTCGTCCTCCTCATCAGCCGGCAGCACAGAAATCCCATCGCGAAGCAAGAAAAATCGCCGTGTGACTGTACATAGCTGAAAGCAGGTTGTGGATGTGGACGCCATGTCGAGTGATGCATGTCCTGTACGTATGCTAAGCGAAGGGGACTACGTCGTTCACACTTCGAGTTAAGGACAAACTATTTTCTTGCTTGTTTTTGCGTGTGTCTTTGCTGTGGCTGGGTACACTGGCATCTCTTATGCTAGGGGTGGGGTGAAACATCAGGCTGTCCAATGTTGTGGGGGGTGTAGTATGTTTGTATAAGCAAGAATATTGCCACTTGTAGCAAAAACCCTCAATTTCTTCCTGTCATGTGCGCGCCGTGTCCGCGCCATGCCCGCGCTGTGCACACATGCCCCCGTGTACATACTTGTTCCACGCATTCGTGGTTCCGTTGTATGGGATGGGCCGCTGGGACACGCCCTCGGCCCCATTCTAGGGCAGACCTGCAACACAAGCCTTGGGGTGCTCTTCAGACCAAAGGCACAGGGGTGCCCAGGGGGTCCAGACGATTCAGTCGCTGATGAGAAGGACCTCAGCCCCCATGCGAAACCACGTGACAGAAGGTAACTGAGGCAGGCCCAGAGACTGTTGTCTGGAGATGCAAGCTGACGACCGACGACAGCAGCATGCTCCAGTGGGTGTCCAAACACAGGCTGAGACTTGATGAGCGGAATGTCTGTACCGCCACCCTCCTGTGTTACGTTGGGAGGCGCTGACTTCTTGTTGCAGGGGTCCCAGATCCATGATGGGGAGTTGAACAAGGTTCTTGAGCTGACCATCTCTGTGCCAACTTTGTGCTCATCCATCAAGGTATGGTGCCCCCAACCCACCAGTCAGCAGGTGCGTCTTGTCCTAGTGAGGTCTGTGGCCCATTCCGGGTGTGGTCAGTCTAACGCCTGATTGGGTGAGCGCTGGGGCCCACGCAGGTATGTCCGGGCTCTGGCTGACTGGTTGGCGGTAGTTTGCCGGTAGTTGCAGTTTGTGTTGGACCGTCCCGCATTCTTGTGTACAAGACCTGACCAGGGCACATCTTAGGAGTGTTTGCCTAACCACGATGCGCATTAGGCATGTCTAATAGGCGACGCACCGGAAGATAACTGCATGTGCCTGCAATACATGTACATCACATACCTAACCTTGCCTGCTGCCACAATCCAATGCTCTTCATCTTCACACAAATGCCCTCTTTAGGGTTCACCAACCCACCTTGCCTGCTGCCACCACACTCCAGCATTAAACTCCCCAATGCCACACACACGGGCCAACTCTGCGGGTCCTAGGATCCCCCCCCCCCCCCCAACTCCCAAGAGAAAATTCCCCCGGGCAAAGGCCGGGCACATCTCACAGGCGATGTGGGTGGTGGTCGCGCGATCAGGTACAGTTGGAATTTGATGATCCCACGGATGCAATGGACCTGACTCCGGACAACTTGACTGACCTTGTGGCATGCCTTGACACAGCTGGTGGAAGTGAGCATCGGAACGACAAGCGGCGGGAAAGAGGGGAGGACTACAAGGAGCTGGCCAAGCGCGCCACGCCGTAGGAGAGAGGTATGCACCTCGATCAGCCGCCAGAAGCAAGGCCGATGGGAGACGCTGGTGTGCAGTCTGGTGGTGCGGATGCCAGCATGGGAGAGGAGGGTGATGACCGATGGCTGCGGTGGGGTTTGAAGTGCACTCAATTGAGAGGATGCCGTTTGGTTCGGTTTCCAATGGGCGATGCGTTGGACATCAAGGTGGCCATCACCGCCGGGAGTTTTCGAGCGTGGTGGGCGCAAGAGACCAGAGACGTGGTGCGATATATCTCACATGCGGGTGTATCGCCGTGCTGCGGAGGGCGAGGCTCTAGCGACCGTCTATGAGAAAGACCACATTGAGAAGACCGTTCCTGGTTTGGAGGCTGTTTACTTGACGTCTCGCCCGCTGATGATGGGTGATGGCACCCACGTTGCCATGTGGGTAGTGGAAGTGCGGCGGTGTAGAATGCGGGGCCTGACAGACCCCAAGGTGAAATTACTCAAGCTGATGCCTCAAAGTGAGGGCACCAAGGTGCGAAGAAACGACAAATCTTGCCACGGTTGGTGGTAGTCCGGGCCAAGAAGGATTTCATTGCGAATGTCATGAGGGATTTTCAAGCTAAGGGTGAGCGGCAAGCGACTATGGAGGGTTTTGTCCTGGGTGCAATTGTGTTTTTTGTGGAAGCAATGCCGGAGTTGCTGTCAACCAACATCCCGGAGCATTCACTGACGCCGTATTTCTTTGTCATGGCGGTGGAGGGGTGGGCCGCTAACAGCACGGCGTCGCACGAGTTCTCCTACTACATTTGGGCTGTGGGAGAGGCCAAGGATGCGACGGCACCGCGGCTGCAGTCAAGCATGGTGGGGATGATGACATAACTAGGGATGGAATGGTCTGCAGCTATTTACCGAGGCACCAACAAGCTGCAAGTGGGAGTGAACGGGGGTAGCACAACGCGGATGCCATAGAGCCGGGAATTGTGGCAATGGCACAACAGCTGGGCTTGCTCATCAAGGGGACGGGGTGGAGAGGGGTTGGCGGTGGAGAGGGAGATGACCCAATGTGTGATGACTCGGCGTCTTCGACTGGAGGTATGGAAGTTATTTGCGTAAGGGAGCTGCAGCCGTGGCTCTTGGCAGCTCAAGTGCGGGCGCTCGTCATTGAAGGCTTAGGGGTGGACCCCATGGAGCTGGGCTCACGGGGGGCTCGCCGGGACTGGACCCTTTTCGCTGGGACCGGACCCTTTACGCCGACCCCCCCCCCCCTTCCCCCTCCCTCCTAGAATTTGGCTAGGAAGTGCCACATCATGGGTGCCGAAGGCGCCCTCAGGAAAATTTGCTTGATCTAGTAGAGGGTGAAAAAATGGGTTTTCACCCCATTCGTTTGTACTCGAAATACTCAGTTTTTTTTAAGAGAACCCAATAATGGATGAAAACCAAATTGGACCAAATATCAATACCACCCCTGTGCATATATCTGTCAGAGATGGCCCATACATACCCTAGTGGGTAACTGCAACTGAAAGGCCATGGGTTCAATCTCCAATGGGAGCAAACCGCAGGACCCCAAACAAGATGAGGGACACAATAAAAAGAAAAATTTTATGTTTTTTTCTTTTCTTTTTTGTGCTTTGATTTTGTCCCCTTTGTTGGGGACCTTGGGGAATGCAGGGGTTATGTAGCATTTCCGCCCACTTTTGGGATTGAGAAGGCAGGGGTGAGACAACCAATTCTGATTTTGTCCCCTTGTTGGGGACCCCCGAGAATCCTACCATCCCCCCCCCCCCCCTGTTGCAATTTTTTTTGCCAACATACATACCACAAAACTGTTCAGCGCGATGAGGGGGTCATTTTAAGCCATATATGTTGGGGTTCGGGTGCCCCCCTCCCTTTAGCTAGCCCCAGACCCCCCTAGACCCAGCCCGGCCCCCTCCCTAACATTGGCTGGAAAGTGGGAGGGAGTCGGCATATGGCCCGTTGCTACGCCCCCCCCCCCCGTGGCTGGGCTCTATTTCACGGATGCGATGGAATGTGGGTAACCAGGGAACGACAACGTGGCGGATGTCGATAATGGGCGCAGACTCTCATGAAGGCACTGTGATCCTCGGGAGGATTGTGCGTACCATGTGCTGTCCCGGGAACAATACATACAGGAAAAGCAGCAACAGTAGAGCAGGAGAACGTCCAGCAATACGGAAGTCAAGACCTTGATTTATTGTAAGTGTGGGAAGGAGGGCCATTTTGCGAGGGAGTGTCCGTTGGGAAGAACGACGAATCCGTTGGAGACTCCCCACAGCCAAAAACGACCTATGTAACGCCGAGGACGACGGGGGTGCAAGCCCAGCAATCATTGCTGCCGGATGGAACTGATGTGGCGTCTTCGTCATTGGGAACGAGGTCAACGGCGACTACGCATGGGAGCGCCAAACCGGGCGCTTGGACAACGGTAGTTGGGAAAGGAGCAACTGGGAATGGCAAAAGCAAAGAGGCTACCTCTTTGTTGGTATCGGATGATATGAGGCAGTGGCAGAATGCCAAGTCTCAGCGGTAGCCGGCGATCTGTCACAGGAAGAGAGAGGTCCGTGTTTGGACCCGTTGCGTTTGATGACGTACAATGCAAATGCTTTGTTTACTGTCACCTCTGGGCCTGAGTACAAGTATTGCAAGATACTGAAAGCGGCTAACAAGCTACGGCTGGATGCCCCGTTGATACAAGAGACACGTGTTAATGGGTTGGTGGACTGGCAAGTGACAGATTTGGAATTGGGAGCAGGGCGGTACGGCTACATAGGACACGCATGGCTGGAAACTAGACAACTTCCTCTGAAGATCGGCAGGAGAAGGCAGTGTCCCCTCTCTTTGTGAGGGGTGGGCCTACATTAGAGATACTATACGATCTTCGTCTTGCACCAAAATTCGACATAATGGTGCTGAGAACTCACCTTCGCAGCTGATGGCCTATGTTCACTGAAAGCAAAAAAAACCTAGGGCACATCTTAGTGAGGTTGTGGTCCTGCGAAGGGGGGGGGTTTGAGGCCTGGGTGGGTGGTCAGGTGAGGCCAAAGGCTCCCTCTGTCAATGATCCCGCTCCTCGTGCTCTGGGGCTGTCATAGGGAGTGTCAGGTGCCGCCCAAGAAGATGCCCCATGTGTTGCTCCCACGGCTGGTGCTCGTGCTGCTTGTGACATTGTGGCAGTTGTCATCTCTGCTGATGCTTTGAGTACACCCCAGTTTGTTGGCAGTGTTGTCAGCAGCGACACCACCACTGTGGGCAAGGTGGGTTGCCTCAGCCCCCCAGCCCCGCCCGGCTCGATACGATGTGTGGGAGCGATGACTGGACGTTTAGGGTGCAATGCAAACACCATACTACTTTGAGTGCAATGCTTGTTCACTCAGAAAATTTGTGTGCGTAGACTTTGTGCAAAGTGATTTGAGCCTTCATCAATGCAATCCCTTTGGCCGGTTGTGGCCCCCTGCATTACGTAGCCTCAGTCATTCCCGTGTGCAATGGGCCATTTTCAAGCTCCGCGGTCTTTTTTTTATTTGGCGACAACCAATGTCGATGCCAGTGGAGGCAAGTCTCTTCCGAGGACCCCCATGGGATGCGCTGCCAAAGTATCAACATGCCAAACTACAATTGTCTTCTGCTAGCCCTTGCTGTTGGATTTCCTCACTAGCCCGTGCTGTTGGATTTCCTCAAGTGGGCAGCTGGACGCTCGAGTGTGTGTGTGTGGGGGGGGGTGCACGGCTATGCGCGTGGTGCTCATTGAACTCTTTGCCCTCCTCAGTCCCGGCTGCATGGGAATGCCATGCACACAGTGCACATGCAGTGCAAAGTTTGTCAGTATGTCGGTAACCACCGGAAGTTCTAGCCATGTTGCAGAGGTTTGTTGTTCCATAATAGGGGCTTTTTTAGCTGCTATAACGTATTTGATTTGTCATCCATTTTCACCTTGTTTCCACCAATTTGTACCAATTTCCCCCCGTTTTTTTCACATTCTTTGTTGTACATGGATGGTGGATTATGAGGACTCCCACACGCTTTTTTTGGCCCCTTGAGTGCTTCGGTGTGGCCCCTTGAGTTGGGTTGATGGACTCGCACACTTTGGAAGGAGATTGATGCGAGCACAAACAGGCTGTAGCTGAGTAGGCCAAACATGAAACATGTGCATGAGCGAGAACCAACCTGCAAAAATCGTCAGAGGCCTGCCAGTTTTAAGGTTGATGATTGTATTGGTACGCCACTCACAATTGCCCACATGGCCCCGCAACTGTGTGCAAGACCCTTACTTTGGGCCGTACATGATAAAAAAATTATTGGACCAATCTCCTTCATAGGTACATCAAAGTACCAGGTCGGCAGTGGTTGAATGTGTGTCCTGTTGATTTTGTTGCTTTGCTGTGTTGTACAGATACAATGTGCACACAGTGCAAAAACATGGCTCATAACCTGGTTGTTGTTGGGGTACCTGTGCTGTCCTGGACTGACTGGAGAGCTGATACCCGATTTCTTCTCTAGTTCCCTTTGCTGGCCGAAGTGGATTGCCGTGTTCCCACGTCTTATCCATTGCTGCTGCCTGCCTTTACGGTCCGCACTACTTCCATGCTATCGCAAGGTACGCAACGGATGGTCACCGAGCAGCTTTCAACGCAGATGACTGCAATGTTTGAAAGGTGTCCGCCCCTGTGTGTGCACTGCTAGTCCCCCCCATCCCCCCACCTCATGTCCAATGAACGCCCCCCCCTTTTTTTTTACCCAAATGAATTGTGTACTGAGTTTCAGAGTACAGAATTCAGCCCAGAGGATTGGGGAAATGAGGGACTGTTGTGATGTGTCTTGCAAGAAGGCAGGGCGTGGGGTGTGTGGGTTGTGCCATTTTTTCCCAGGACACCCTGTACCTAACCCGTGATTTGATGGAGGACAGTGCTGTCCCATCAAATCTGTCAGCCCCAAGGCGGCTGAGTGGGACGCTGCCACAAAGTGTGCTCCAGTTTTTCAGGATGAAAAGGGACCGCACAAGGGCTTCTACTCTGAAATGGGCTAAGTTGAAGCCTCTGTCCCCTTTGTGCTTTGTGTGGGCTGCGTATCTTGTGCTCAGGGAGGTGTCTTGGAGTTTCATAAGGTCGCCCCGCACACCGAAGCCCTTATCAAGCGAATAATTGGTTTTCAGAACGTATTTTTGCGTATTTTTTGCGGGCATTTGTGTTCGCTGACAGAGAGGGGGGGGGCGGGGGCTCTACAACTACGCCTGCACGTTGCGTGTGACAGTGGGTTACATGACTGTTCTGTGTGTGCTGTGCACAACGACCCTGTGTCTTTGCCTGTGCATGAGTGTGTGCGTGTGGTGTGTGTGTGTGTGTGTGTGCCGAAGGCGTTGTTACCAGAAGGCAATGGCCACGATGTCGTGCCCAAGGGAAAAGGCAGATGGGTGGGCCCTGAACCTGACGCTAAACTAGGCCTCAAACCCTGTGGCGGGGCTGTGTGTGTGTGTGCGTGTTATTTCGGGCTTTAGGAATATGGATATCTAGTGCATCAACCTCCTCGGCGCCTCAGTGCGGGCCAAAGCTTCTCTCTCTCTCTCTCTCTCTCTCTCTCTCTCTCTCTCTCTCTCTCACTCTATGTGTCACATGTATACGTTGCATGGTCCATACAGGCCCAGTTTGCATATCGCCGCTAGCCACTAATTGGAGTGTTGTGCCGTGGTCAGGTGTAGTGCTGGTCACGGGGGGGGGGGGGGTTGCCGGGCCCACGTCCTTTACGCCGAACCCCCCCCCCCCCCACCCTAGAAATTGGCACCAAAGTGCTGGACCATGGGTGCCAAGGCGCCGAAAGCAAATTTTGCCTGATGTGGCAAAGGGTTTTCACCCTATGTGTCTATACTCAATATACTCGGAATCTTCAGGAGAAATCAATAATGGGCAAAAGGTCCCTCTGACGCGCCGTGTACATAGCGGTCTCTGACCCCGTATGCACAGCGTTATGGACACAAATAGTGAAGTGATCAATAATGGGCAAAAATGGGCTTTTAGGCCTAAACACCCCCAAGCAGAACTATCCCGCAAGCTATCCTGGTCTTTCCCACCGGTGACCCTGATACGAAAGGGGTTGTGTTGCCATTTCTTCCCTCCCCGCTTTGGAGAACCCCGATACACTAGTGGTGATGTAATCATGCCTCCTGCTGTGGGACAGCAATACAGCAGGGTTTCTGTAGCCATTTGCTTCCCGCGTGCTCTGGGCACACCCGATGCACATCCCACACCACAACACTTTGTGGTGAGTGTGAGGAGAGGTACAGTGACGGGTGTATTGACCTGCAAACCCGACAAACGATCCCACAGTGCCCTGGGCAGTTCCCACTGCCAACGGTACGTGCATGCAGCTGCGCGCAGTGCAGACTCTGCCCCTGCTCGGCATTGAACTGCTGTTCCCCCCCACCCCTCTAACTGCCCATTTTCTGGTACCGGACGCCAGAGGCTTTTGTCCTTTGCGTTCCGGAATGCCGTGAACAGGGTCCCATGAGAACTAGCATCTACGCAAACCCGCACCTCAATTTTCAATTATCATGGGCAGGCACAGTGCCCTGGGCAGTTCCCACTGCCAACGGTACGTGCATGCAGCTGCGCGCAGTGCAGACTCTGCCCCTGCGAGGCATCGCAGCACCTCAACACAGCTTCAGGGTTTGCGGTCAAATGATGGCGGTTGATGGCTGGCGACGGGAGCGTTGGCGGCTGTTGCTGTCTGTCAGCCACTTTTATTGAGGTTCAGCCCCGCCAGAGTGTTGTGGTAAGAACTGCTCAGATCTTGTGTTCTTCATGCTGATTACCCCAGGACCAAGCAGAGCGGTGAGAGCCCTCAGTACGTTGTATGCGCCGTTGAATGGGTCGCAGGGTGCGATTTTGGAGGTTTCATCGCGGCCCGATTTCCGCAGCCTGCGCCCGCGTCCAGTGCTCCGCGGCTGCTTAGGGAGTGGGTGTATTGGCATCATTTGAGGTCCCCGGCCAAGCGGCAGTGCATTGTGGACTGGGCATCGGAGCTGGACGTGACGGGGCGTATGTGTGCAGGATGGCCCGGGCTGATGGTGGCAGAGGTGTGTCTGCTGGGCGGTCGTTGTTCGATTCTCTGAATTTGCATGTTCCCTTTTGCTGTTTGGGATGGCGGCGGTTGGCGGGTGACCGGCCGCGGGTGCTGGTCAACCAACTGCAGTGGGGCGTCGACCTGCTGTTGCTGATGGCCAATGGGCGGTGGGTGCTGTTGGTTGAAATGCCACTGATGTCAGCCGAATGCGTTAGGCGGCTTGCCAATGGCCATTGGGTGGTCATAAGCGGAGCCACTAGACAGTCAGCCGTGCAGCCAGGAAGCGGACATAGCCCCCCCCCCCCCCCCCATGCTTGCGAGAGCAACACCCTTGTCACAGCAACACTAGGCAGCTCTCGCGCCATGTACACAAAGGGTGAGGCTTGGGGAGCGGCACAGTGGCTCTGCCACGTCCTGCTTCTGCGCTGGCCCCTGTACGCACAGCGTGCAGGACCCAAACAGGCTGACCTGTTTCCGCAAAATTTGGAACCATGGAATTGGGCCCTTCCTTTCTTTGGTGATCCATGAAGATCAAGTTATTGCTGTGATTTGAGGCTGGGATCGCATTTTAGGGATAATGGTTGCTGTCCTGCCACCCATGTTCACCCCTTCTTGTCTTTTGGTGGAGATTGGGGAATCTCCTGACGACTAGTCATTCATGATGCAATGGTCACCGCTTGTGTCTTCTCACGGCACGCGCAAACAACGCCCTTGTCAGAGCAACCCCAGGTGTTGTTTCCGTCAAAGTTTAGAGCTTCAACGTTGCTCTCGCAAGGGGGGCGGGGTAGGAGAGGAAGAGCAGTGCCTCCCGATCTTGGGAGGTTCCTGGCCCTGACACATTCAACAAACAACCAGATTGATAGCTTTGGCCGCGGTGGGAGCACGGTGGTGCCTGCTAGTGTGATCTAGCTTTGGTTGGCTGAAGGCGATTCTCACATGCTCGCCTTGCCTCACCAAGGCAAGGCAAGGCAAGGCATGGCATGGGACAGTATGGTTTGGGAGGGTGTGTCTGTGCCTTGTATGTATGCCTTATTTCCTCTGGACATCTCTGCTCTTGGCAGCCACCGTGCCGCCCGCACAATGCATGGCACTGGAGGGGAGGACCCAAAGGTTTGTCTGGCCGCTGGGCATTTTTGCCGCATGGTAGCCTCTGTGTCACCCTCTCCGGATCACCCTCGCTTTCCACCTGGCATGACCAGTCTGTGGGTGTGTTGTCCTTACCGCCAGTGTCAGGGCTGCTGGTGCTAGCGTCACCGGCGACATGATGATGAGCGGGGCAACGGACGCCGATGTGGAACCCGTACAGTGGGGGATAGAAGTAGGAACTCTGGTGGTAGAGGGTAATTGGCGAGTAGTTGGGCTTGAACCTGGGACCCTCAATCAAGGCGTTCCTGAGTGAGTGAGGATGGAACCCCTTGGGGTTCGAGCGGGGCCCATCTCAGGAGCTCCTCCCCTCTGATCACTGGGAACGCTAATCCTGCAGCACTTACGGCGCGCCCCGCGGCATGCAATTTGGGTAATTCGCATGGAACACGGAAAATTGTACCCTTTGGGGGCGTCTTATGTGCAGTGCGCGCGTAGTGCAATTATTGGGGCGTCTGGCCGTAGTAGAAACCCATACTTTGTGGACTTTGGGCATCATTGTTGTTTGGTACTAGGTTTTGATGCATTGGGGATATGGCATTGTTGGATTTTCACCCTGCTTCACCCATTTCTACCTTTTTGCACACATTTTTTGCTCATTTTCACCACATCCGCTCTTTTTCTAGGTTCATTTCTCCCCACCATGGGGACCCGAGAAGGCAGGGGTGATGTAGCCAATCTGCCCAATTTTGGGCCTTCAACCTTCCGGTGCTATTGAGGAAACATGGAAAACACCTTGGAGCGAATTGCCAAATGCAGGTATAAAACCAAGATGGACAAACGCGATGGGTTCTGGCAAGTTGACCTAACCACAACAGCCCAGGAACATCATGTCGTGTACGCAAGTTGCCCATACTCAGTTTTTACTTAGTTGACAATGGAACAAAAAGACGGTTATGTGTTGTTGAGGGTGGCAACCATCGCCGTTCATGGCTTTTCCAGTTGTGCATGATGTGTGTTATCTGAAGGGAAGGTAGTGTGCAACTTCGTGAGCTAGGGCAGTTTGGGTCGCCTAATTCCAAGGGCGTTTCCAAGGGGTGTGCATGGGGGCTCTTCAGAGGGAACATAGTCTAAAAGTAGCGCGCAGTGCGTGCGCAATGCAAGGATTCCCCTTTTGTGAATGGGAAGGGGAAGTGGTTATTGCAACATTTTGGTCCATTTTGAGTACTGTGCCTCGCTGTTGCACCCGTTTGACCTACTTCCTTCACCCAAAGCTGAGGAAAATTGGTGCAGTGCTAATTACCGCACAGCTAAGTACCCTTACCCTGCGGCGCCTCTGGTGCGCCCGCGGTGCGCAGGAAGCATTCCCACTGAGCTACGGGAGTACCACAGCGAGTTGACGGTTGACCGATAGACAATTGACCGACCGTAGTTGTTGGTGCGCGGACGGCGCTTGATATTGCTGCTCTCGGTGGACGGAGAAGACCAGGGTCTTTGATTTTGAGGCATGAAAGACCCCTTAGTGGGTGTGCAGTGCACCGTTGCATTGTCTGTTGCCTCGCTGTCACGTACTCCAGGGCGACGCGGCCTGCGTTGGGGTGTTGCTGCGACGCATCAAGTGCTTCAGTTGGAAGGAGATGGCCTCCGTGCTGCAGGCCATCCCTGAGCACGGACGGCAATGCTGTGACTTTGCAGAGTATTTGCCGCTCGGGAAACGGGGTGGCACGGATGACTACCCGAAGAGGTCTGACACAGCGCGTGCCATGGCCCCACAGCCAAGTTGGATGTGGCGGATTGAGTTGGTTTGCCTGAGCGGGTGGCCGGCGGTGTTTGTGAGGGCAGCACGGGAGGTTTGCGGGTGCCGGGAGGTCCGCTCTCCCAACCCTCCCTCCTCGACCCAATCCTCACTGGCGCTCCCGTTGGCGCCCTCAGAAAAAGTGGCTCCCAGCAACAGAGCCCATGTAGACCCAATGTCTGAGGGCCGGCGGTGTCTTTTCCATCGGTTGGCAGAGCCGTGCGGACGAAAATGGTGTTGGAAAGAGGCCTCCAATGATGGCTGTGCAAGGGAACGGCCCGACGCTGGTGGGAGCGCGCAATGCCTCGACTGCATGTGTCCGGCTAGGGCACCAGCCATTGATGCCTTGAAACGGTGAGACCCCCCCCCCCCCAACCTCAAAGAAGTGTGATGTCCTCTGGCAAGCGTCACCAGTCTCAAGACCTGCAGACCTGGTCCTGTGGTCTGGTGGCTCGGCCCCGACCTCATGCATCATCTGTACACCACTGCCCATGTGTCTCCGACACTGTGGCGCGTTGCGGGGTGGC
This sequence comes from Eutreptiella sp. 'Long Island Sound 2002', assembly GCA_964036045.1. Taxonomy (NCBI): domain Eukaryota; phylum Euglenozoa; class Euglenophyceae; order Eutreptiales; family Eutreptiaceae; genus Eutreptiella; species Eutreptiella sp. 'Long Island Sound 2002'. Next base: position 19,454,792 of record OZ038380.1, on the reverse strand, counting down.
TGCCACAGCCTGTGGGTGAGCGCAGACACTCCACTGACCACTTTGTGTACCAATGTGGGCCAACCTTTGTGAGTGATATTTTCAAAGGGAAATATATGAGTGAAGATTTGTTGTGAAAATTTACCCCCCACTTTTAAGGTCTTCCAAGTCTCTGTTTGCCCATGTGCAACCCATGTGCCAGCCCCCCCCCGGGGGGGGGGGCATGCATGGCGCATATCCCAAAAGCTGGGGATGTTGCGATGTGATTGGTGTAATCTTAAGGCGGTCTGGACTAGGCATCTCATTGCCCTGTATTTGCCACCTGTTTTACATCTTGCTCCTCAGCGGAGGCTCTCTCTCTCTCTCTCTCTCTCTCTCTCTCTCTCTCTCTCTCAAGAGAGTGGGGGAGGGATAGTGCGGTTCCGTGTGTCACAGTGGAGTGTTGATGCCTTCCCTCACCACTGCCCTGGGACCGCACAGCCCCCCAATTCTCTGTCCTGCACTACCCCCCCCCTGCCTTACGAGCCCTGAAAGCCCTGGAGGGCGATTCATGGGTATTTCCAGGGTTTTATGGGGAATGCCATAGGGCTTGCGAGTTCTGCATTTTGGCTACAAATTTGGCTACAAATTGCTGGTGTTTGGCTTGTTTTCCTGTTCCCTCCTCCACATCTCCGTTCCGTGCGAGCATCATTGACCCTTCGAATGGCCTGCTGAATGAGCTATGTCCTGCAGGGGGCCGAGCGTCTCTTTGAGATTTCAGACCCTCAGCCTGGAGCCCGATGTCCATTCCTTCTCCCAGGCCCACACCTCTCTCGTTCAACAGGGATGAAGGAGTACTACGCTATGCAGAGTCTTTTGGGAAAGCATTGGAAGAGATGGGCCTGGGAGCAGAATGCAAACGTGCTCTGATGCAGCCCTGCTTTCGAGAGCCAGGGCCGCTGGACGAGTCTTCTTCGGTGCCCGGTACACAGAGTGCAGCATTGCCACCAGCACCTGCACCAGCACCAACAAAAGTATCAGCTGCGGTGAATGCTGGCGCAACGAAGAAAAAGAAGCGGGCTTCACGGCTACAATAGCGTCTGGTTTACCATGATTTCGTTACGCGTCCAATTACTCCGCACGTCATTTCTTGTGTAACCCCCCCCCCCCCTTTGAACACTATCCAGTAGTTGAAAATAACAGTGCTGGTATTGGTACTGGTAACATCCAGTACCAGATATTTTTTTCACACGTCACAATTGATATCCAGTGCCTCTGGATGATTGCTATTGTTGTTACCTCTTGGAGTACGAGTAGCATCACTGGCAGAGCAGCAGAACACATAGTGTTACAATTGTGCAATCAACGTTTTCACTTGCGTGAGCAACAGGAAAGCATGTCCTGTGGGGTATTACAGCAGTGCCAAGGGGAGGGGCCCAGGACACAGGACACATCACACACCAAAACAAGCACAGCCCGTGTTAATATCCAGTAACAAAATAATATCCAGTGAATCAATAATGTCCAGTGCCGGATTTTATTACGGGTTAACTCCATATGCCTTCATAGCTCTTCAGTACTGTGACTGCAGATGTTGGCCGATCATGCTTTCAATGCCATGCTTCATAATCCCCTTTGAACACAGGAGCCTATGTATGCCACACGATGGGTATGCAGGAGAAAATGAGAAAATCTGTATGGCACCCTGTGCAAAGTGAGGCCATGTGGTGATGCAAAATTCCTTGAAAATCGTCAAAAGAGAAGTGGAATTCCGTATTGTTCAGATCACCCCCCATCACCCCCCAACCCACACCAACGGTGAACAATGCGGAACAACGAACTTGGGCACTAGCAGCGCCCGGAAATTTTGTGGGCCTCTGAGGACTGGGGCATAGGACCCCCCCCCTCCCATTTCCCCCGTTTCCCCCATTTCCCTGTATTTTCGCCATTCCCCCACGTTTCCCCCTTTCCTCCACCGTCGTTGCTGTCGCCCATGCTTTGGCATGTGGGGGTGTCCATGGCACCCACACAGCCACAGGGAGTTTTCCTCCCTGCCCCATGCGGCGCGGGAACATCCCCGTTGCCCGAAGAGGGATTTTCTCCGAAAGTGCTGGGGTGTTGACCTGGCACATCTCGCCATGCTTATCCATCGCAGACTGTCTCCGTTGCTGACTGTCTTCAGTGCCGAAGGGAGCTGCCCTCCAAAGTTGCTGGGGTGTGGACCTGGCACCTGCGTTGGGTGCAGACTTGTTTGCCGACAGAATTTCTCTGGTGCCAGAAAGGGGATTTCATCCAGTGTGCGTGGCACACAGCGGGGCTGGGAGCAATCCGCCTGCTGTCAGACTCAAGCTCAAGCACAAGCACAAGCAAGCCCCCATTGCCCCCCCCATTTTCCCCCAGTTGCCCCAGTTTGTGGTGAACGGCAAACTGGGATGTTACCTCCCGGTTTGTGTTTTTTCAAAATGCTCTGAATGAAATGGGGAAGTCAAAAATGCCCCAAACCCTGAAATTTGACCCCCCCCTTCATCCTCCAGACGCTCTGCCCATGCTGAGGGGGATGGGGTCTGGAGCTGAACTGACACCCCCCCCCCCCGTCCCGTGCCTTGGTTCAGGGGTTTTCAGAATTTTCATGCAAACCTTTCTGTTCAATTCCATGGAAATCGTCACCCGAAAAAGTATCGTCGTACAGGCCTCTCACTGCCCGCAGGCCTGGAGTTGCCGCGGCCCACACACAACACCACCGGCGGAGTGCTCCCAATGCCCTTGATGGACCGCAGGGGACAGGGGAGGCGGCATCAGAGAGTAGGTGACCGGTGTCCCTCTTGGGCACGACGCGTTGTTGTTCAGCTGCGGGGGGGGGGGGGGGAGGGCAGGGGGGGCCGCAGGGGGCATTGAGGCGTGGCCAAAAACTCTGGGCCGGCACTACAAAGCCACGGATGGTCGCATAATCCACCTGTTTTAGCACTTGCCCCATGTTTGAAGGATAATGCTTACCTTAGGTTTTCTGGGCACAGAGCCTGCGTTGATTTGGGCCCTAATCCATGTGCAGACGGGAATGGCTTCGCTACGATAACCCGTCAACAGCAAATCATTTGCTCCTTTGCTGATTGATTGATGCCCAAACCGCTGCAGTACAATGGGGGGCTACTGAGGTTCGCAGGGAACATGTGAACCGGAGCCCCAAGGGAGTGGTGCCATTCGCGATACCTCCAGGACGTACCCTGGGGGATGATGAGCATGGCGGATGGAATGGGGGGTGTTCGGCACGAATGGTCGCCACGAAGAACCAGTTCTCCTGCAACCAAAGTTTGATGTGTGTGCGCCTGAACGAGCCACCACCTGAACGTTCGGACCTGGGCAGGTGCGTCCCATGACGCGGCCTTGGGCCTCAGCAGAGATCACGTGACCCGACTAAGGGGGGTCATGGCCTACCCTCCCAACCTCCGCATCTCTCCTGAAATAATGCAACGGGCTGACGCTCGGCGCTGTTGGGGTTCATGCGACCCCCCCCCCCCTTCTTTTTACGTGCGGGCGAATTCCCTCCCTTTCCAAACCTTCCCGCCCCTCCGCCTGTTGACTAAGTGAAGAAAAGATCCGACACTGTCCCTCCGACTCACCACAGGACACAAGAGCACACATCCTCATGCTTCCACCCCCCCCCCCCCACTAAACCATGGAACTCTGCGTTGCCTGGCACCACCTCCGCACTGCCATTGGTCACCCCAGGACAGAGCCTCAAGCTCGTGGCCCGGGTTGTCTCGGGCAACCTGCAGGCATTCACCGCTGCAACGGCGACCGCAGTCCCAACTGCACAACTGCAATTCTTATCCACCCACGAAGAGTTCTTGCCCCCAAATGATATTCTCGGTAGATTTGAGCTGGGGACTTGTGAATGGGGGGGGGCTGAGCGATGCAAGAAGTACAAGGGGCCATTCCGCCGTTTCTCTGTCCTGCGGACTTTGCATCATAGCAGATGGCAGTCCTTGTGAATAGTACATTCATCAGCATACTTGCATTGCTTGCCTTGTGCCTTGTTCGTTTCCGAGGATATGTGGTATACCCGCTCTATGTCATCTGCCCATGCGTGTCTGTCTGCCCCTTGCACACCCTCCGTCTCAGCTTTGACAGGAAAGAGTTTTACTCTATTTAGAGATTTTTTCCATAGCTGCCAGCATGATATTGCTTTGTGATATGCACGTCCGAAGGGTCCGTATGCGTTTTGCGAAAAACTTGTGGACTGCAAATTGTGGACTGCTCCCCATCATTTGGCGGCGGTCGCCTTCACGGGTCGCAGCCACAATATCCAATGCCCCCCCCCCCCCCGTCCCCGCCAAACTGTCCATCTGCACCAGGGGTGTGCCATCATGGATGGTTGGTCACCGTGGAGTACAACCAGTTCCAATACTCGCTGTTGTAGCATATGGCCCCTGTGGACTCAGAGGGCGCCAGCGCCTGCAAGGGGAGGGGAGGTGTGGACAGTTTTTCGCTGAACATGATATCCAATCATTTTTGGGTCAAGATAATAGCTTGAATTGTGGGAAACCGATGACAAAACAGGTGCAGTTTTACATTGATGCGGCGATGGGGACACACAAGTTGGATGCCTAAAAGTAGCTTTCACAATATCGCATGCCACATATTGCATGCCACATATTTTGTTTTTACCCCCCTGAACAACTCCGTAGTCCAATGGCCTGTCCTGCCCCTTGATACCAGCAGCAACAGCAAAAGCAGCACCAACAATCATACAAGATGATGCTACCTTGAAAGCCCGCAATGAACCAGTTTTATTGTGGTATCACTGAATCACAGACCAAACCCAGGCCTACGCATACCACGTGCACACCTCTCCATAACCAATATAGTCAGGCGCGGTGGGTAACATTTTTGTGCATGCCAGTCATATGCACTGGGGTTCACTGTGCTGTGCCTTGAACTTTTACGCGGCTGCAGGGTCGTGTTTCCAATGTATTGTGAAGTTGGAGTCCTGTCCTGTAGATGTCCAGTTCCACTAACTGGACGGGAGCATCCCCCCATATGGGTAGCCCACACATTACTGGCCTCCACTCGCTTGTAGCTTCCAGAACAAGGCAGTGTGCACATTGAACTGGGCAGGGGGGGGGGCTTCCAGCCCCTGAAAACAAGAGGGGCTCGAAGGTCCGCAGCCCTTGTTGTGTGACTTGTACACGATTTGAGGAGAGGTTTGAGGTTCTGAATCCTTTTGTTTGCATGTGTCTATGGTCTCATTGATGGGGTGAATGGGTTGGGCCTGGGGCATATTGTCGTTTCAACTATGTGTGCTAAAGTCCTCCATGATGTAAAGATCTCGCTCACTAATCCCCTGCCTTTCTCTGTTTTTCGGTGCCCATTGAACGATTATGAGCGCTTTTGGAATGCTGAGCAATTGCATGCCATTTCTGCGTGCTCCTCCGGGCCATGACCTCCATTATTACACTGGTCCAAGAGTGATGGGGGCTAAAGGAGGAGGTCACTGTGTTGATGGGGGATTAGCAAGTCCGCAACTGTGCAACCTGACTGGTGTCGTTGGACATCAAGCTGCAGGGTGCTGTACGCAAATCGTGTGCAAACCTAAAGCAGCAGCTGGAATATGGGACCTCAGGACATGCGGAATGCATCAGCCAAGAGACCAAACATTCCTAGAAATGGGTAGTTGGGATATGTGGATCCAAAAATCCCTAGTGTCGTGGTAGTCGCTGAAATGGGCAGGAATTGGGAGTTGGAACATGTGGATTGCATCGGACTGAAAACCAACAACCCCTCAATTGCGTGCATCCCGATGCCGAGCCCAAGAGCCAAGTGGCTGGTGGTGACCTAGCACCAAGCCACCAAATGGACCTTGAGAGGTATTTGTCCGTTTTTGCGTCTTTTTGCACCCCCGGGATTCTGGAAAAAGGGCTTGCAGGTCCGCCCCTGGTCAGATCAATTTTCATCAGCCCCAACCGCAATGGAGGCGCGGCATATGGAGAAGGCTCAAGCATGGGCACACACGACAACGCAAGCAGGATTGTGCGATAGGAATGTGCTGTGCTGGGCAGGTGCCTTGTTTGCTCAGGGGTCGTATGCCCTGTTGGTACTCATGATGTACTGGTGGGGCAGAAACCCCACCGCAGCCACAAGCAGTATGGCACAGGCTTTGAACCCATCGGCATCCAATGTTGTGCTTCGGGGTGGCACCACTGTGCCCTATTGATCGTAGCTTCGGTGCTGGGTATGTGTGATGACCCACAGGCTGAATGTCACCGCACCGGGTGGGGCATTGCCACCTGCAGTGTTCCACGCAGCCGAACAAACAGGCGTTGTCCAACAGGGCACGTCATACCCCAGCCTGCTGCATGCACTGCCACCCTGCCCTCCCTGCAGTGAGCAGCACGGAGGACACACCAGCAATGCAGCAATGCAACAGAGGTCACCAGTAGGTGGGGACACCAGCCACACACACAGCCAGGAAAACTGCCTATCAGCTTGTGTGCTGGAGCCTGCACCCAAGCACACATTTGCAGTGCGGCCTTACACAACGTCAGGATTCCTTCTGCGTTCCCCACAAATCCCCCAAACATCAAGAACAGCATTCCATGCGCGCTTGCACACACTCAAGCCCCCATGTTGGGCTCTCTCTGTGCGCGCACGCACATAGGGGGAACGTTAGTGCGCCGGGCGCGCGCCGGGCACGCGCCGGGCATCTTTTTTGACCCGCGCCCCACCGGTGACCCTTTAGGGGGTGCACTAAGCGCAGTGCGTGCGCAGTGCCACTATTTGGACGGCTAGCCATCCTAGAACCCCATACTTTGTGATACTATGGGCATTATTGTTGTTTGACAACGGGTATTTTGATGCTTCTTTCACATTCGGGATATGGTATATTTGGATTCTCACCCAGTTTCACCAATTTTCTTCCATTTTTTGCTCGTTTCCACCACATCCACTCCTTACTAGGTTGATTTCTCCCCACCATGGGGACCCCAAGAAAGCAGGGGTAATGTAGCCATATTGATTTCTCCCCACCATGGGGACCCCGAGAAGGCAGGGGTGATGTAGCGAATACTGAGTTTGCGCTTCGTTCTTGTGACGTGAGGCAGAAACACTGTCCAAACCGCTTGCGGCTTGGGGACTCATTACCACAACGACATCTATGCGAAAGGTGAAGGCAAAGTACCGTTTGTTTAGTACAATACAAATGACATTTGGAGTTGTTGAATTCACAGCTATTGTTTAATTATGCAACGTGCTTTGTAGGGAAGGTGCGCAGTCCATCATGGTCTATTTGGGGGGCCTTCTCCATCAGAGGGTAAATCTCGGGCTGAAGTCGGGATAGTTAATAGAAAGGTAGCGCGCCGGGCGCGCGCCGGGCAAACATTCCCCCATAGCAAAACATTGAACAAGCCGTGCCATGAACCACCAGGAAACAAGGAAAAATCAACTTGCAATTGTTTGGAGCGATAGACAACTCAATGCCCATATGCTTGGCTTTGCCCAACGCCCTCCCAGGTTTCAGAGCCTTGCAACATGAATCCTATGAATCCCATGGAGGGTCTACCTCCGGGCATGACCCCTGAGATATTGGGCCGAATGTATGATTACCAGACCCTCGTGAACAAGGTGACGACCACAGGCCATACCGTTTGTTTCAAGAACTGTGTCCATCAATTCGTATCCGATCACCCCAACATGAATCCGGCTGAACAGACATGCATGGACCGCTGCACCAACAAGTTCTATCAGGCGTATTCAGTGATCCGGGAGAGGCGTGAAGCGCTGAAGAAGGAAGACGAAAAGCAGTAGCTTGGGCGGATTTCCTTGGTCTGGGGTCGGTCATGACGCACCAGCCCGTCTGGTGCGACAGAATGCCCAAAACGGACAGGAAGCCGAAGCTGACAGCTCCGGGCCACAGTGAGTGGAGAGTGGACAGCCCAGCAGATGCAATATTCCGGATGCAGAAGGGGAAGGGTTTGAATAAGGGCAATCTGCATGGGGACAATGAGGACGCCAAGCGTGTCCGGCAAAGGTGAGGCGAGGAAGAGGGACCTGGCATCGTGCCCAACCGGTGACCCGTGAAGGAAAGGAGGCCAAGGCCTCGTTCCCCCAGCCATTGCTTCCTGACCCCAACCGTACGTCCGATTGAGTTGCCAAGGGGGAGTGGGGGTCTGCATGGCGAGGGCAAGGGGATCGCGACAATGTGTTGGTTCTTATGTGAAAAGGATGAAAGCTACCCCCCCCCCCCCTTTGTGAGAACGCCCGTGTCCACACACACAGCAGTAGGTTCTGTGTGCAACTTTTGGAACCGTGTCCTACTTTCCCCCTTTATAAATACCCGCCTCCTCTTGTCAGAACAATACGAGGTTTTCTGTCTGTCAAATTTTGGGACTTCAGTGTTGTTCTCGCAAGAGGGGTTTGTGCCATCAAGGTGTGAGTGTGAGGTGAGAGGTTGATACTGCCGGGTGTACGTACGTGTTCGCCTGTTGAGGAGGTGTCCCTGCAGTTGGAAGCCCCTGCTGCCGTCCCTCTGTGATTGACGGAGGATTGAATTGGATTGGTTTTGGTTTTGGGTCGGGTGCGGTGGAGTTGGAAGGATGTCTGCCCTCGGTTCCGCCGCAGTGGTCTGCCCCTTGTGCCATACAAGCCCCCTGTGGAGTGCAGCATTTTGGTGTCTGTGTGTGTATGGGTGGGTGGGGACGCAATGAGGTGAGTGAAGAGGGCATATGGGTGGAGGGTGGTATCACCTACGTCGTCAGCCCGCGCCCCCCCGCCCCCCCCTCCCCCAGAAGCCCACCCCCTAACCAAGCTGCACTGCACACTGCACAAGTGGTGGGATGGCATTGACTTCAGAACCATCCTCCTCTAATTTGGTACCAGGTGTAGAGGTACTATGAGCCACAAGGGAGTTCAGATTGTACAGTTGGTGGGCGGATTGGCAGTGGTGCCGCTGATAGCCCGGATACAGGGAACTGAGGGGGGAGGAAGGCCACAAGGGAGCGGCATTGGGCCCACATGGGCACCGTACATGGAGACGTAGTCTTGTTCCTCAGGCCTCAAGTTTGCCAAATCATTCAGTTTGTTTTCTGGGATGCCGTGAATGTCAGTGGAGTTGTGTGCGATGCTGGTCTGCATGTTTTGCAATTGTGCGCCCTGTGCACACCCAAAGGCCTGCTGTTGTGGGTTGCTGGCTTTGGCCGTTGTGGTAGACAGAGATGAGGAGGATGGGGGGGGGTTTGGAGGTCCGGATGTCGTCGGAGTTGTACATCCTGAGCGGGCGCAGGACAGCTGAGGCTGCGGCCTTGTCCGCGTAGCATCAAGACTGGTGCTTTGCTGTGCTTTTGCTTTGGGTTGGACCTGGGAATACCAGGCAATGCAAGGGAAGCGACCGCCCAGATGCTGTGGGAATGTGCAGTGGGCACAGCCTGACGCATCCCAGACCCATTCGTGCAGCGGGGGTGTGGACGACGGTGTGTCATTGTGCGTGGGTGTGTGCGGGGGCGGGCAAAGCAGAACGCGCATGCTCACGTGCACCGCTTGGTTCAGTGGCCGGCCAGTTCTGCAATAGTGCGAAGGCGTTTCGCCAATCATGTGACTGAGTTGTGTCTGAGGCAACGTCTAATCGTCCAGAGTCCATTGAGGTTGTTGAGGTATGGGGCGGGGTGGGCAGGGCTCGGGGATCCCCTGTTACTGGCGAGAGAAGATGAAGCAGATGAGCGGCAGACGGATGTGACACCCACAAATCAGCCCATGGCTCTGGGCCAGGCCCGACCATGACACGTCTGTTCTCCAATTCCATATCTTCATGGTCTCAGAGTTGTTGGGGGTTCATGAATGAAGCGGTGACTGTCAGTGGCCCATGAGCATTTTTGTAACCAGGTTTGACCCTCTAACCTCCAGTACGTACAACACACAATGCAGGGGTCACATCAGCGGTTTGCAATGCACCTTTTAGAGTACTTTCTCTTGTGTTTTTGTGTTGTCCCTTCTCAAACCATCCATCAGCACATAGGTCTCATCCATAGATAGCTGACATTGCAGCATCCAAAATCACAAAAGCGGCCTAGCTGTCTGTTGTGTTCCACTTTTAGTAGCATCAGGGCCGTCCCTCAGGATCCAGATTTCTCCCCCCTCCCCCCCCCTTAATGAGGACCCCGAGGCAGCAGGGGTTACACAGTCTTTTTGATTCCCTCCCACTCTGGGAACCCCAAGTGGCTGGAGAAATGCTGTGATGAGGCTTGGCGAAAGACCCGACAGGCTTTGGATATGCCCAAATCTTTTATGAAGTTGTTTTATCTATGGCATAATGGGCAATACGTCTCTCTCAGGGGTTTGAATAGACATCTTCCAAGAGCATTGCGAGTTCCTGGCACATTGCTGTCGCCCATCGAGCTGTTTCTGGAAAGGAACAAAAGGAGGTCCATAAAGTGGACGGGACAATGTCAATGGACACCCTTGGCACACATGTGCTTTTGCAGAAATGACAGCCACACCGGAAACACAAATGTATCATGTCGACAAGTATGGGGAGTAGCAATGGGGTTGTTGCATTGTTCACCCTCGCTTGTCAATATGGCCCTGTATGCCCCAAGTGCCTGGTGTAGTAGAACAGGGACAAGATCGCCTGAGGGCCTTGATGATATTCTCACCATCATGGTACCAACGCCGTTCAGCGCTGACAAAATTTGGACTTTGAGGGCAACCTGCCTGGTTTCTGAGTCTCCAAGGAAGATACACAAGAACACACCAAAGTCTTCAATGTAGGATTGTACCACAGCCACAAAGGGCCACCCACTGCAAATAGTCAGGTATTCCACCCCAGACCACTTCCCGTACAGCAGCCAAAGCATGCACCATAATGCATCAGCCAGATTTTGCCACCCTTCAATCAAGCAAGCAGAGACGTAATGCACCGTCCACAAGCTTTTAGTGGTCTACATGGCATGTCGGGTTTTCACTTCCGGGTGGGGGCGGGGTCAATAGAGCCCCCAAAAACTGGGGGGGGGGGGGTTCGGGAAAAGGGCTCAATTGACAGGCACTATTAATCACTCATTATGAAGTCTGGCGCCTTTTTTTTTTGAGCATTAAAATTGGTCGATTTTTTTTCACCAAATATATGGCAAATGATGACTTTTCTGAACCCCCTCAACACGCCGATTCCAAAAATTCCATTTTCTTTTTTTTTTTGATTTTTGGGTCTGGGTCGCCTCCGAGGCCCGGGGGTCAGTCTCGGTAGGATTTTGGGGGTCCTGTCAATTGAGCCCTTTTTGGGGGGGGGTCCGGCCGGAGGGCTCTATCGACCCCCCCCCCCCCCCCGGAAACGAAAACCCGGCATCCCCATGCTTGCCAACAATTTCCCTCTCACAGCTTCAAATTGGCAAGACAAAAGATCCATTCTTTTGCCACATCTTTCCCCCCTTTAGACGCATGCTGTTGCAAAATCTGTGCTCAGTCAACCTCCAACTCATCTTTGTCCTCACCTACTACCTCATGGCCCATCTCTTCAAGTGAAAATACCTCTGCTGCTTGATTTAGGAAAGCGTTTCAGTAAATTGTGACCTGCCAAAAGCTGGATTCATACAAGGGCAACTACATGCCTTGGGAATTGAAAGATTTGAGTCCCACATTCCCTCTTCACCATCCCCTGACCGCTTTCCCGCCGCAAAGTAAGTACCCCACAGAAGACCCCCCCCCCCCCAAGCTCCAAAACCAGTAGGCCCAAAACCAAGACCCCCCTAATGGCGCATGCAAGGCAGCAAAATGATTGGGTCGAGCATCATTCACAGAATCCTGGATCATCCATAAAATAGTTCGTGACTTTGGAACCATGAGGTGCCAGGCAATCGGACAGGTGCCTCTTCAAGGGCGTCTTTTACCAATTGGGCACGTGCCTTTACAACTTGGGAGGACTCACAGTTTGATATTAAAAGGAGTGGCAAGCAAGTAGCCCACCGCTTTAAATTTTTGCAACCGCTTGGCATCATCGCCAGCGAAAGTCAGATTTTGGGCTTTGGCAACAATCCGTGTCACAACTATGGCAGTCTTGACCACTCAACTTCTTCCCAGTGACCTTCGGCTCCACTTCATTTCCAAAGATGTTCCAACTGCAGTTCATCTAAAAGCATGGGCTCATGCATTTTCTGTGGTGTGAAAGGGAATGTGGGAGCAAAATGGGCTGACCCACGAGTAAGTCCCCCCCCAGTAAGATCTCACCACACATCAAACAAACCAGCCCTTTTCGAAGTTTGGTTGTAAATATGTGCCTGGCTATGACGGATGGATGCCTATTAGTTCATTCTGATTGTACATAATGTATCTCCATGGACAAACGAAGTGATGCAGTTTGAATGATGATTGCACCAAGTAAAATCCCAGTAAGGCACTGTGGGAATATTGCCCTTGGTTAGTTTCGACTTGTACCATGGATCTCAGCCGCCTGGTGATTGGGTGGCAACAGTAATTGGGAGTCTAGACTCTGATGGGATTGAGCAGCTGTATTTCTAGGTTTGGCTGACCCAAAAATAAGACCCCCGGTCTTACTTTTAAGAGGGGCTGGTTACTCACAAATCTCACTCTAACTTGACATGAAATGCCCTTGTGGAAAAGGATGGTTTAGGCTGCCCAATTCGTGGGCCCAGCGGAGTGCGTTGAGGACGGTTGGAGTGACAGACTCTGCATGCATGGTCTCTCCACTGCAGACGTCTTGTGGCAGGGATGGGTAAGCTGGACTCCATTCTTTCCCAAGATACGAGAGCCTCCTGTACTGCTTGGTTGAAAGGTGGAGGGCCGTCATCATTGAGATATGTGATTGCCAACTGCCAAGTGACCCCCACGGGAGTGGGATTGTAACTACGAAGCCAAGTCCAGATACTGTACTTTCGCCAACTCCAGGCCAACTCCATGTCTAGAGCGTGCAACTCATATATTTTTTGCACAGTGCTTTTGTCGTGCCTCTTGCATGCAATGTGAGGAACCATTGCCTTTTTGCACGTTTTGGCTCTTTTGCTCATTTTTTGTTATGCGTTGTGTGTGTTTTTTTAACGAAGCCAACTTTTTTTGCGCCAAGTAATGGGGGTGTTGGGGATGGGATGGGTGGCGATAAAGTAGGAGTTGTGGATGGAGGGATGGGGACACCCCATGCCGATCATGGTAAAAGGGGCGGCGGTAGTGAAGACAGTGGGTTGGGTGATGTCCAGTATGGAAGCAAAGTTCGAATCCATGCTTATCGTAGGGGAATGGTGTGGGTGGATCAGAAGTTGTATTGCTGCGCCATTGGCCAACCCCCCCCCCCCCCCTTCTGCCCACCCCCCCCCCACCCCCCAGCCCCCGCAGCCACCCGGCCAAAATGAAAGCAACATGGGCCAAACATGGGGCCAAAAGCAGTGTTTTCCAAAGTTGCTTCTCGTGCATGTTGAGCTTGGTTTGAGAACGTTTCATCCCATTTCACTCCACCAAAGGCCCCAAAATGAAATCAAAACATCCTTATTTGGGACCTAATTTAGCTCCAAAAGGAATTACCAATTTATTATCATGAAATAAAAATGTATTGCTGCAATACGCAACCATGGCTGACAGGAAATCTGATGATAAGCAACCCCCCCTCTTAATGGCCAACACTTGCATACCCTGCACCCTGCCTACATGTCCCTCCGGCCATCCCGAGGGATGGAAGCCACAAAGACACGCAGCTTCGGATACAACCCAATCTCGGTTTGGGGTTGCTTTGGGCCAAGCTGCACACGTTTGGCCCCCTTAGGGCGATTTTTGGATGGGCATGTTTCACCCTGAGGGGATGCACTTAGCGCAATGCGCGCGCAATGCAATTATTTGGGCGTCTAGCCGTACCAGAGAGCGATACTTTGTGATATTAGGGGCATCATTGTTGCCTCTAGCGTAGGTTTTGATACTTCTTCCACATCGGGGATATGGCATTTTTGGATTTTCACCTAGCTTCACCCATTTCCACCCCTTTTCACACTTTTTTGCTCCATCACATCCACTCTTTTCTAGGTTGAGTTCTCCTTGCCATGGGGACCCCGAGAAGGCAGGGGTGATGTAGCCATTTTGATTTCTCACTAGGTTCTCCCCGAAGAGCCGCAGACACCCCTTGCAAACGCCCCTAAATTTAGGTCATCCAAACTGCCCTCCCATAGAGCTGGAACACACAACATAGAAGGTAAAAAATGGCAAGAAAATGAGGTTCCGGGTTGTCATGAGATGAGGAGGAATCTGAGACCAACGTGTTCAACCCGTGAGGCAAGCAAAGTTGTTGCACATACACATAGTTGACAGCGACATTGAGCTCAACTTCTGTGTCACCCTACGAGTAGTAGTAGTAGTAGTAGTAGCAGCAACAGTAGCAACAACAGAAGCTTTAGCAGTCGCGCCGAAAGTGGGAGGAGTAGTAGCTCTGCTCATGGTGGTTCAGATGATGATGATGATGAGTACATGTGTGGTGGCTCTACAATAAGCGACGGAAGCTAGTTTAAAAGTAGCGTGCACTGCGCGCGCTGTGCAAGGATGCCCCCTGAAGGTGAAACACCCGTTCATGACGCAGGGAAAGCAAGCCAACTTGGTGGAGTCACTGCTGTTCCCCACGCCGTTGCCGTTCTGGCCCCTTTTGGTCAAAAGCGGACCACTTCTGGTGGTGCAGCCTGTGCCCCTGGCCGCCATCATCGATGGTTCGCCTCAACTCAGACTTGGGATTTGGCAAGAGCGCCCACAGGGGGTCCAGCCCCGAGACTTGCGGGGCCATGGACCTATGGTGCAGGGGTGGGGCCGTGCTACCGGAGTAGCACAAACCCAAATGTGCAGCAGTAAATGTGTGCACTACCTTTCCCTCCTCCCCATGAGTCTGCTGAAAGCAAGCCCGGCAGCAACAACAACCATGTGCTTCACCAATCTGTTTTGTGGGTTACCAACAACAAGCGCCCGCCACTGGCCATTAAGAGCACACGACAGCCTCTGCACTGCACTGTACCAGGCCCGCTTGCGGGAACACCCCCACATCACCCCCGCCCCCGGCCACCGGCCCTGTCCCTGTCTCAGCGCAGCGTTACACTTTGTCACAAATGCGGGGCGTCGTGCAGCGCGTTCTGTCCGCCTCCGTGTCACTGCCCGAGACCCAGACGCTGGTCTCCTCCGTCGGGCCGGGCCTGTGCGTCCTGGTGGGCATCGACCGCGAGGACACGATGGAGGACGTCAAGTGGCTGTGCAACAAACTGCTCAGCGTCCGCGTGTGGGACAACGCGGAGACGGGCAAGACGTGGGGCAAGTGCGTCAAGGACATCGACGGGGAGGTGCTGCTCGTGAGCCAGTTCACGCTGTGCCACGTGCTCAAGGGCAACAAGCCCGACTTCCACAACGCCATGGGGCCGGAACCCGCCGCGCAGATGTTCGACGCCTTTGTGGAGCTCATGAGGGCGCAGTACAAGCCCGACAAGGTCAAGACCGGGGCGTTCGGGCAGTACATGAAAGTGGACATCACCAACGACGGCCCAGTCACTTTGGTGTTGGACAGTCCCTCGAAGCAGCCCAAGCCCTCCCCTTCGCCCTCCTCTCCCCAACAAAGTCCCCCGCAGAAGTGACCTGCGCCAACCAGCAGGTCACACAAATGCAATGGCAGGGAGCGCCGGGTGGAATACACGGTGCAACATTGTTCGTGGAACACCCTTCCTCTCTTCAAACTTATGGGACGCCAGAAGCCGCAGGTCGTCAACACCAAATGGACCACACATCCGATAGATCAGAACGGGAGGGGGTGGCTGAAGGGGGGGGGGGGGGGGCTTGGCACAGAGCTACAGGCTCTGGGCTCAGGTGCTGGACTCGGGTTTGGCGTTGGTCGCCCTCCAGACTTTGAACCAACCAGCACCCGTTGACTTGTTCGAAACCTGGCAGCGTTTTGGGGTAGGTTGGAGGGGCAGGTAAAGCGTGGTTGGGAAGCACAGTGATTTGGAGGTGGGAAGCAAGTGCAATGGCGAACCCAAGGCAGGGCAGTGTGCGCATGGGAAAGGAGGCTTGTATCATCAATTTTTTTTGGGGGGGCAATGCTGCAACAGTTTTGGTGCGCGCCCGCTTGTGCGTCGACGGCATCGCTGGAGTGTGCGCTGGGCAGTGCAGTGAGTGCAGGGTCGTCCTTTCGCTGGTGGGCCTGGCAGTGTTTCAATGCCATTGAAAGCCCTGACAGCGAGGCGTTGAGATGCTCTGCGCTGCCGATGTGCATTGTGTAGCACAGGGCACGACGCCTACGTGTGTGTGGGGGGCTCACGTAGCATATCCTTCTCGTCTGGGATCAGCTCAAGGAATACGGGCCACAGGCGGTGAAAAACTAGACGTGAATGGTGTTGGCGTGCGGCCACACCTCCTGCCCCTCGTGCCTGCGCCGGAGAAGGCGGTATTCCTCAGGACTGACCCATGGCACTCCCCTGGCACAGGGCTGGGAGTGGGGCAGGTTCGTGATGACCCTCCCAAACATGTGTTGTTGGCGTCAGACCATCCGCAGTCCCCTGTCACCCCCACGGGGAGGGCTCTCTCTGCGTTGCTTCGCACTTGCGGCTGCAGAAGCGAGATGTGTTGATCTGTACCGGGGCCGCGGGGCTCCCCACATCCCCAGTGACCAGGGGTATGACCCAGGCGATGGCTAGGGTTGCAGGCCAGCCCCCCGTGTGCCAGGTTGATGGACAGAGCCCCAACACCACACAAGCCCCGCCCCCCTTGGGCCAGCAACTTCTATCGACACAGGTGACGTCTTCGTCTTCGGAGTGCTGTGGTTGGGTGTACGTGTGTGAGTGTGCGATTCCATGAGCCCATTGGTGTGGATTGCCATGAATGGTCATTCCTCCTTGGGCCCGGCAACTCAAGGGTGTCGCAATATTACCACAATGCAACAGCAATGGGGGCACTGGTGGAAGAGTGTGAATTCCTCGCATGCGCTTTGCTACAGCACCCCTGCCGCCGCGTGTCCACAAGTCCACACTGAGCGGCCCCTGCCACTTGCCATGCGGTGAGTGTGGCGAGTGTTCACACTTGGAGTTCTGTTGGATTCGATTCGGCGTGAGGGCCCCTTGAGGGGTGTTTGACCCCGACAGGGGGCGGGAGGAAGTCGCATTGGGCTCAAGCACCCAGCCACTGATATGTCAGGGGAAACACAGACCACATCATTTCACTTCTTGTCAAGTGTCGGCGTTGTTCTTTCCCTCCCAACTTGACGTCATTCAAGCCCCCGTCTGGGACCCAGCCCTCAAAATTGAGGTCTGCCAACATCCACATTTTCTCGTCACGCATGTTCAGGGTGCAACAGTGTATGGAGAGCTGAAACTTTATCTGGACGTGCAAGCATTTGTCGCTGTAAGCGTACAGTACACGCTGGTGTTCTATTCACCTCTGCAATTCAGCCCTACCCCCCACCCAATCCTTCTTTTGAGCTGATGGTACAGTTCTTGGGAGCAGTAACAATCCGTTCTGCGTTCCCACTGTGGTTTTAAATGGCTCTGCGGTGCCCTTTTTTTCCTGGGCCCTCCCACATCTCGTCTTTCAAGGATGCGCACCCACGTTGTTGTCACACAGGGATTAAGAGGAAGGATGTCTGGCCCCTCCCCTATAGGCAATCATTTTCTGAACTGTGGCAAACCGCCACTCCAAGTTCCTTCGGAGCTGCTGGTAACACTAGATCATTTTTCGTTCCAAAGCAGAGTGTTCTGATAGCTATGCACTCCGCCTTCAGGGCAATTTGCGCCAGGTAGAATCCTTGCCCGAAATAGAGGGCGCCAGACTCATGCACGCAGCACGTCCCTTCTTTTCATACACACTTCTTTTTGCATGGGTGTGTGCTTGCCTGACCACCCGTGTTGCAGGGACCTCCACACCAGTGGCAAACACCATTGTAAAACTTGCCGCGACCGCCCATGGCAAGATTGCAAGAGCCACATGCATGTCAAAGTTAGCACGAGACTCCCAATTTTAAGGTGATTTTGTTGGCATGTTTTTGACCCTTTGGAAAGGGGTCACATGATGTCCTAAGACATTACAATATACTTGGTTTCCCAACTGCATGCTCAGTGCCATTGCACCGCAACTGCAACTAGGATACATGCAGTGTCATTCACTTATGTCTTTGGAGAACAAGTTACGCTACGTGGGGTAATAATTCACCGAGTCGTGACAATGCTCGGACCAATAATTTCTAACACACTTCCCTTGGTGCGGATTTTAATGGCCCCGCTCGTACCCCTCATATGACTACAATGCACAAGTGTAAAATCTAGGCACCCGTTGGGGACCGCTACACATGCACCACCAAGGTCAGGTGCCACTATCTCAACTGTTATGCTGAAAGACACCGTGAATGCAATAGGTACATGTGCGTGCAATCAGATTTACTGTATTCTGCCACACAACGATGTGTACAGTGCTGCAACACTGTGTATCACGTAACATTGGACAAATTACATGCGGACTCACCTTATAGGAGTGGAAAATGCAATGAATTCTGTACCGAAAGTTTGCATTTACATTGAGTATGGACGCAGTTGTTTTCGCATTGGGGTAAGAAGCCCATGTCACCATGATGTCAATTGTTGCACTTGCCAAGGAAGCATCTCCCTGCCGCTTTACGCTTCACAGATGTCTTGATGCCCCTAGTTCTGGGAATGGTTACGGGCCATGCACTTAGGTGGTCAAACTAGGGCATCTGAAAATGCGAATTTTTTCCTCCTTTCTATGTTGGTTTTTGGGGTGGGGGGTATTTTGCACACCTCTGGGTTCTTTTTTTCGTTGGTGATTTCAATCATCGGCTTTTGGACGTAGCAACATCTATCCCTTTTCTAATAGCCGACTGGTACCAGGAAAGAGTACCCAAGCACACGTGTGCATCAAGGGGGCCATTGTACACTGTACCTATAGATGTTCTGAAGGGAATACATGGATACTACTGCAGTGCATTTGCTTGCCAAAACACACGCGTACCTTTAAAACTCTGTAACGAGGATGCTGTGTGACAGAAATTTGACATCCATCCACACCTTGTGACAGGGGAGGACGGTCCAACCATCTGTCGGATTTTTCGATTCCTCGTCTGGGTTCCTGTCCCGCAGCTGGGGCTTATGTATTGAGCCGGAACCCCCCCCCTCCCCCGCCAGGCTGGTGGTTCGAACAGTTGTGGCGGAGCACAAGGTGACGCTTTACTTCCAGGAGCCAAATGCTCGGGCACAGTGTGATAGAAGTTGAATTCCCCCAGTATGTCTCTGGACAGGACCGCACCTGCAGAGGCACTCCCGTTGAATGCCGACCGGAGAGTGGAACCACATCCCTATTCACATTCAATGAGGTGGCCTGGGATGTTAACAGGGACGGGGATTCCCACACTTCCGTGTTGCAGCGCAACGGCCCTTCCCTCCTGTTGCGAAAGCATGAGTGCGATGCTGCAGAAGAAGTTGACGGGGAGGAGCCAGGGCACAGGGTGCAAGATCGCAACGTCTGTGTTGGCATCACAACCCATCATCACGAAGGCAGCAGTGTTGCCAAAGACGTTGGTTTGGTGTCCAAAGCTACTCAGGAAGAACTGCAATGCCGCCAGGATGAGGACACCACGTTTCATCTGCTGCGAACAAACCACCTGTGGAGTTATGGGGTGATGGTGCAGTTGCGTCTCCTTGGAATCATATATGGGCCCAAGCACCAGCCAGTGCCCTTGCACACAGACAAAGACTCCCGAATGCACCATTGGCATTTACCCCAACAATACTAGACCTATTGATGACTGATTTGCTCCCCAACAAAAGCCCATCAATTTCCCCCGGATTTTCTACAAGACTCACATCCCGATTCACCTCAGACCAAAGATACCATGGGAATAGAAGGTAGCAAAAAAAAAAAAACAGCCCTGTCCAAGCTATGCACACAATGATATCTGGTGTGCTGTTGTACGAACATTTCAATTTTTGATTGCGCATATGCGCAGTACTATCAGTTGCCAAATGTGATCACTGCATGGCATCAAGAACAAGTGCTCCCCAGGTATTTTCAAATCAGATAAATTCAGTTCCATCTTTTTTTGATTCGTTGCACAAGCATGTCCACACTCAAGCAAGACGACAATCAGACAAGGAACTACTTGCACAGCTTGAATGAGGGTTTGCTACAGCACAACTTTTGTTGTGACAAGAGAGCGGTGCACTTCATGCCCCTAGATGACTGAGGGGCAAAATGCTGATTGTTATGAGGTAGACATGACACGTGCCATCCAAAGCCCTCAAGATTTTGAATCAAGACCTAGAAATTACAAGGATGTTTGGCACATGCTCATTACTGGTGAGCAAGATGTATACGACAGCCATGTTGGCCATGCTGAGCAACGCAAGCCGTGGCTAAGAATACATGTAACCAAGTAGAATTGTGTTGCAGCTGAACCACAATGTTGTTTCCAACTCTCTTGCATGACCGATCCCCCTTTTCCCACTGGAAGTGGCTTGCATGCATGTCATCTCACATCCTTTACCACAAAACTGTAGTTGACAAAAATCATTGGTCAAACATGTCATGCATTGACTAGGTTGTGGTAGCACGTGGGACGGGTATTTTTCCAGATGCTTCGAACTGAATCCGGATCCTTGTACATGCAAAGTGGAACAAACAACGCTCAATCAAAGGTTTGACAACTCCAATTTATTTGATTCTCAGCCAACAATGCGAAGCATATTTCCCCTATGCCACATGAACAGTAACATACCCCCACTACTGAAGCCACGCAGCTGGCTTGACATTGATCAATAGAGGCCCCATGCACCATGCCCACGTCGTCCAAAGCAGTGGTCATCCACAGAACATTGCATTATATGTTGTAGAAGCCACAATGGAAGGCAAGCCCAAGGGGGAGCTTTTGCACGTTGTGCACACACTGCGCGTGCAATGCATGGTTTTTGCAGTGCTAGAAAATATTGGGCCCTTATTTTCAAGCTTTTTTCAACCTAGTATGAAACTACTAGGGGAAATGGGGCTTTCAATGGGACCCAAATTTAGTGTAGAGTAGTGAAACAGTACAAACAACACACTGGTATCACAGAACATGGTTGAGGAATGTTAGATTGTGTTGTGGTGCATGTCGTGCTCTGAGGAGGTCAAGGTTTTCATGGGTATACAATATGGGTTCTTGTGTTGCATGTGCACACAGTGCGCATGCAGTGTAAAGTAGCCACCCAAATGTTCCACATCCCCCTTGCGCTGCGCTGGTGTGTATGTGTGCGTGTGCGTGTGCCTTTTCGGCATAACCCTTCCGGACATGGCTTACACATGTTTCTTAACCACTTGTCTTGCTCCGTTCTTGTTTTGTGGTTCCCCAACGTGTGTGTGTGTGTGTGTGTGTGTGTGTGCGTGTGTGCGTGCATGCGTGCGTGTTGTGTGTGTGTGTGTGTGTGTGTGTGTGTGTGTGTAGGCCTCCGTCCGCTCCCAACTCCTCTTTGACCTGCAAAAAATGGCGGATAAAATCGGTGCCAGCCTTCCGCCCCTCGAACTGATGCTCCCAGACTCGCTGTGGCCAGAGTCAGGCCGCGTGCTCACGCAAGTCAGGAAATTTGCCAAGTCGGTCCGTCAGTCCCACTACGTCCGCATTGTCGACAAGGGGGTGGGAGTCCTGTGGGCTTTCTGCCGCCACTGGGTTCCTGCAGGCCGAGGGCTACAACCCGTCCCCCAAAACACTGCCCCAGGCCATGGCCTTCGTCTCAACAGAGCTCGACGCCAGGGGCTGGGACCGCAACTCGGCCGGTCAACTTCCCCTCCTCTACCTCCTGGGTAAATTCAAGTCACTGGCTAAGGGTAAATGGCTCTGGCGCGGCATTACCTCCCTCCCCCAACCCCTGCTACCCAAAAAGTCGCTGCGCATTGCCGCACGCGCCAACACAGCTTTCCTCCGACTCCTGTGCCAAGAAGTCCCATGCTGTTTTTTAGCTCAAAGCATTTCAGAAGTGAGCCCATGGTTCCACTGGTTGGACACCATAAACGCCCGGTTCATCAGTGAAGTGGATTGCAAAGATCAGTTCAACAATATATGCCCCACCGACATAGAATCCCACCTGACGGAAGCCAGCACATGGCTCGCCAAACGCCGCAAGTGGCGCATGGCCGATATTGAGTGGTCAATACACAAAGATTCCAAAATGCTCGACAGAGCGGGACGCGCTAAAGCAACGAAATTCTGGTACATCACCCACACCCAAATGTCAGACACAATCACATTTGAAATGCACTGCAATAACTTCATCAAAGCGGTGGGATGTTTATGGTGTCGCCACGGTTGCATTCCAATGGGCGGTTCTTTGTCAGCCCAGGCAGCCGACGTGCACAGCCTGTGGCAGGTATATACGAACCGCCACCTGCTACGCCGCCTGGGCTCCCTCACTGTTTCCGAGGCAGGGTTCCCCTACTGGGAGTCACCGTAGGGGATCACCGCACTGTGCCAATTCAGAGACAACATCCTGATTGCCACCACCAACCCCGACACCCCATCCCACCCCATCGTTTCCATAGTGTGTAGCCTGCTGGGCGAGGCATGGAACTTGGATGTGCTCTGCGAGTGTATGTCAGGCCCAGGGGACACCTGCAAACATCGCTGCCACTCAGCGTCCACCACAGCCCTCGGTTTTGACATGATTCGCGGGGAAACGGGTAAGGGACTGGCGTATCTGCACCCCAGCGCGCTCTCATCAACCTGGAGTTTGAAAAGTGCACCCCCCCTCCTGTCTCCTGCAAGCGCCTATCCTGCCTACCTCCCGGGTATCATGACGGGCGCCCTGAGCAACGCACGCCCTTGGGCAACGACATGGGCGGGGGAGCTGCCGTCCCTCTCCGCTTGGTTACAAATAGCCCTTCTCAGCGGGTATGCATTGCCCCAGGTCACCAGAGCGGCACATTCGGCAGTCACTAGAGGCCTGTCTACAAGCCCCAACGACCACACGGCAACTGTCCGCTACCTCTACATGGTTCGCCAACTCCTCCCCATGCCACACTGTTGCCACCTCACGTTGTGCGCCGCCTGGCTGCGACGACATGCACACTGGGCGGGGGACAACTACAGTAGTTGGCAATTGGATCCATCCCTGTCACCAGACGGCACCACAGGTTTCTGGTGCGGGGACTGGGACATCCTCCAGCTCCACACCGCCAAAGTTAGACCCGGTAACCATGACTGCCCCCCGTGGGAGTCTGTGTGTGTGTAGTTCGATAACGTCCGTGCATGTGCATGTTTGTGCCACTGACACGCAGTGTGAAGTAAGAGTGGTCTAGAGGTCAGAGACATAGACTCGTGAGCCTATAGCGGAGGTTCGATCCCTCCTGTCGTCATAAACGCACCACCGCCCCCTACAACAGCACACGCGGCACCGGGTCTACCGGCAGCGGGAGGTGCGCCTCGCTACTTTTTCTTGCAACCCCAACCCCCCGACACAAGCCACAAAAAACGCACCACCGCCCCCTCTAGCAGCGCGCGCGGCTTACGGGTCTTGAAGCCCGGCAGCGTGGGGGGCGCATTCACTGCAGCCGGGCACCTGCAGTCTTCTCTTCGGCAGCGGGGCCACGCGCACAGCGGGAATCGAACCGGCGCCTTCACGGCACGAGCCCGGTGATTCAACCGCTGGGGTAGCACACACCACAGCCACATACACGGCGTGCACACATACCGACACAGGCAGGATATGGGACACCTCAGCAAATGCTCCAGCTCCACGCCGCCAAAGTTAGACCCGGTAACCATGACAGCCCCCCTTGGGAGTCTGTGTGTGTGTGAGCGGGTGGTTACACCCGTCTCCAGAGAAGCCCCCAGAGTAGACATGTAAGTAGCGCTGCGTTCCTCAACATCTCTTACACTCATTGGCTAGACAGGGCCAGACAGTGGGCAGGGTCATCAGTGATCAGTACTGCATTGCACTGTGATAACACGACTCCTCTTCGCTGTCACTCCTGTCACAGAAAGGACCTTGCCTACCTTTTTGTTAATGGCCTGATGAAATTGTCTCGGTGACCAGTGCTCTGCCTTCGCTTGCTTTCGTCTTCACTGACGTTGTGCCCCGCGTTTGGTCCCCACTGGTTTTCCCGCACGAAGTGTGTGTGTGTGTGTGTGTGTGTGTGCTGCTTTCCCCACACCGTGCGCGTCTGCACAACGGTGGCACGCACTCGTGCCGCAGATTCTGGGCATAGTATGACTCCTCACCACTCTCCTTTTATGGTTTGGACAAGGCCATGTCCTTCTGAGTCCCCCTGTTTGCCTGAGCACCCCCGCTTTGCACGCCCTGCTGAGGGCCTGGATTGCCTGTTCCCGCCTCAGGGTGTTGGTGTCGGATGCCAGGATTGCAGGTGCCCCGATTGTAGGGACCTGGAAGCAGAATGTGCCCGGGCCCCCTATCTGTCGCCGTCGGGTTGCCACCTGAATCCATTCCAACCCTCGAAGAGTTGTATGAGGTATTGCCAAGCGTCCTCTTGCTTTCTCCCTGCTTCCTTCAGTCCAGGACGTGTCCTTCCCCAAGTTTTGTACCCCCCAACCCCGAGGTGGTGCAAAAAGATGTAAAGTAATGGAAACAGAAGATACTGGAGGTCGACTGTGCAGAAAGGAAGCACTGAGACGTGCGGGTTTAAGGTCGGAGGTTCGGGGTTGTCTGTAAGCTCTTTATAGTTTGACGATGTGCAGATGGTGTCGCCGGTGAAACACACCTGCCCACCACCAATTCATTCTGGGATTGCAGGGAATGCAAGGCGCTCACAGAGGTCAAAAAGATTGCCCTCAGGAATGAGGCAATTGGTCAAATGGGGCCATAAATTAGCCTCTTTTTGTTGAAGTCTTCCCACACCCAGGCACAGCCACACGCTTGAGACCTTGTCTTTTTGTCGTTGACAAAGATTTTCTGTGTTGGGTATCTGTGAACTGGCAGTTTTGAACATAATTCTGGAATGTCCGTTTCTTTTTCGCAGGTCCCCACCCCACAACGTGGTCACATGGCACGCATGCATGAAACGGACCCAACTGCCCCTGTATGTGTCTTTAACTTCCCAGCCCAAATTCAAGACAGGTGGCTTCGGCCCTCCCAAACCGATCATTGCTCTTTTCGTCTCTTAGAGGTGGAAAAGTCCAAAATGAGTGTTTGCGAGTGGTGCCAGCAAATATTTGTTTGTGTTGTCATTGTACAATTTTGTGGAGCTGTCCAACCCAGACACACAGCCATTTAAATGTCAGACGCCGCACCTATATCTGGGGACCAATCGATGGTAGATATGTGGGAACCTGCTGTGCTCTGCATGGATGCTGTTTAACCAACCAGCAAAACCAAAAGCATCAGTCTGTGGTTCCTAACAATAGCACGGTTCTGTACCCCCTGTGATGGGTGATTCACGAGCTATGACCGGTCGCCTGTGACACAGGGGCGTTCGGTAGCTGAGTATCCGTTGCTTCATGGCCCCTGTGATCAGGGACTTTGCACGCCTATGGCTGATCGACATTGAGAGGCATTTGACGGGTGGAGTGCTATCGCCTATCCGGCACTAGGCACGCCCGAAGCGTCGGAACTCTAGGGGTGACTTTTGCAGTATATGTACAGTGCAAGTGTTCAGCATCGGGTGACACCAAGTTCCCATATTTTGGACAAGGGGAATGTTGTGCACAGAACGCACATGCAATGCAAATTCCTTTACACTGACGACCACCCGATCCCGAGTTTTGAGCTTTCCCCACAAGTTGCTGGGTTTCTTGGGTGAAGCTAGTTTAATTCTATTGATGGCATCCATGTGACAAGAATTTGTGCGGCAGGGGCTGAGAGAAAGGGTGGTTGGTGCTTGTTGAGGGGTTTGGCCGATATAGTGGACACATTGGACATACAGCTGTTTCTACAACCATTTTAGGGGCACACGGCACACTAGACACACTTTTCGCTCTTTTTCACCTCTTTTCACCCTCTTTGCACCTACCTTCACCCCTTTGTCTTTTGTATATGTAGCAAGCTTGATCATGCTACACAAGGCTGATATTGGTGGGTTGGATACAATGCTCAGACGTCATTGACATGAGCCTCACGGATGTAGACATCTATCAAGAGATGATGAAAGGGAGGGGAACATCGTTGCACATTCAAAGACGGCAGAACTTGAATCTTGTTTTGTTGCTGATCTCTCCTTGCTACACAAAAGTGGTGGGTGATTTTAGATGGTTCCCTATTAGGTGGGTTTTGCCCACTCCGCACGCCGTGCGTATGCAATGCCCATGCAGTGCCATCAGATTACCAAGGTAGGGCTTGAAGATTTATCTCCACAATACCACATCCCAAGAGGGCGCCCTTAGCGCAATGCGCACAGAGTGTAACTATTTGGGAACCTTGTGAACCAATCCGCTTGGGGCTTTGCCCCCGGGGGGAGGGGGGGGGGGTCACAGTTTCCTGTTGTATGTGAACTAAGCGACCATTTGACAAGGTAGGTCCAATAGTTGCTGCCCGGCGGCGGTCTGTGACGTACCTGTGCACTCTATTGCTATTTGTGCCTGTTAGTGGTCACCCACCGGTATCCGTATGTCTCTCTTTCGACAGAAAGGTACCTATGGTCTTTTAGGCCACCGACGAGCTTTTGTGCTGGCTGCATGTCGTGCCCACGTGCAATAGCTCAGCATTCCTCCGGGGTTGGACTGGTCTACACAAACTTGAGCGCTCATTGAAGCTGTTTTTCAAGACCGCCCAAACAAGTTGATTTCATATGGATTTTTGTGATGCTTCTATTTGGGTTTGAAAAAAATGTGCTGCGTGAAAATCGCCCATAAATCTGTGTTATCAATGCTGTGTCAGGCAGAGGGAGTATCATCAACCAAGGACAAGAGACAGGCTCATTTTGGGGGGCATTTTGGAAAGCAGGCCAAATTGAGGGGGTTTTTAGGGAACATGTTCCTGGAGTAGTGCAATGCCAGTGCAAGATCAACACCCACCAGCCACATGCTCGTGAGGGAAGGGTAAGCATATGGGGCATGCTATTGAAGACAGCATGCAGGAGGGAGTGTCAGAAGCTACTACTATGCCGAAAGTTGGGGTTTTGATGGTTTAGCCCCCAACCCGGCGCTCATGGGGAGGACTTTGATGTTGTAGCACCCGACACTTCACCAGAGAGTCTGCCATATGGCACAAGCCCCCAGGTTCCCCCGCCAAGCTACCTTTGGCGGAGGGTGGGGTACCTGTCCCCAAGATGTCACAACATCAAATTCCTGCCCAAGAGCGCTGGGCTAGGAAGCGCCTTGATACCAATCTCCTGCCCAGGAGCGCCGAGCAAATGGGCACTAAGACATCAAGTTCCTACCATGAGCGCAGGCTGGACCTTCACCCAGGAGTGCGCTACATCTGACACTGAACCGCATTCCTCTCGAAAAAGAAACAGGCCAGGTACCTACCGAATCCTAAAGATTTGAAAAAATATTTTATTCCCGGCATAGGGTGTTGTTGTCTACAAAAGAAATAAAACGCAAAAGACATTAATTTTTGCCGTGATGCCTTACACAAAAATGGGTTCCGCAAAAAAACGCAAAAATGAAATATTTTTTGTCCCTGCCTCCCTTTTTGCAAGAATGCCAGAATCACGGGGGGGATGCTGTGTTTGCCCCACTGCTTGTTGCACCCCCCCCTCCCTTCCGTGTCTCATGCCCCATTTTGCACCTTGCTTTGCTTTCAGAGAATGATGAATCAGGGACCACGTATCAGGGCATCCAGGATTGTCACAATATTAGATATTTCAATCCGGATGCTGATGTGCCCCAAAGCGGATAAAGGGGCTAGTTTGGGACGTTTGATTGCCAGTCCATTTGTGATTCGAAGTTTGTTGTTCGTTGTTGGTAAAAAGGAGTAAGAGGGTGCTGACCCCGCAGCTCGAGGGTTTCTCCTTGGTTTCATGCACTATTATTGAGACGAAATGACAAGGCAGCATTTCACGTGCCATGGGCACTATTATGGACAAGTTTGTAACTGGTTTGTTGAAAAACTGGTCAACCTGAATCATGCTTGTTGGTGCTTATCTGTGTGATGGACTGCAATCCCAGAGTCCAAGGTACGCACGGTCTCTTGCAGTAGCAACAAAATGAATCAACCCCAATCCCCAAAATGCAAAAAAAAAAACGCAAAAAAAGATAATTTTTGGTGCAACGCCCTATGCAAAAATGGGTTCCACAAAAAAAAAATCGGAAAAATGAAATATTTTTTGCCCACTTTGGATGCCGTCGCAAAAATTTTGCTTATTATTAATTCAAAACACCCAACGCAAAAATTAGGATTCCGCGAATCTTCAGAATTCGGCCGGTATCCTGAACCGAGTTCCCACTTCCCTGCACTGCACTGGTGTCTTATGACTGCCAAATGAGGCAATTGTCAAGTCTGAAAAGGTCCAATGGGGTCCAAACGCCCATGATTTTTGGTGATTTTGGCACAAACCAACTGCGAAACTGCGATGATTCAGCCCGCCAGCCCATCCCTCCCTCCCTCCCTCCCTCCCTCCTCTCTCTCTCTCTATGTGTGTGTGTGTGTGTGTGTGTGTGTGTCCGCACATGTATGTATGCGCCCAAACTCCTTCATATTGCTTTGCATTCTCAGAAAGTTGAAAAGGAGGTCAAGGAGGCCAATACGCTGGCGGCTACCTCCAAACGGGTCCAAGCTCGAACATATACGAACGCAACTCGAGTAGAAGATGTGGTGTGTCCTTGCTGTCATCCCACGTTCCTGACGTTGTTGTTGTATTGGAATGTGGAGTCTGTTGGAGCGCCATAGGGCCGTGTACTGTGCCGTGACCCTTGGCCATGGCCTTGCCTCCTTCAAAACTGGGCGTTCTAGCGCTTGCAGCCACTGCTTGGGCAGTGGTTGTCAGCGGACATAATTTCCAGCAGTCTGCAGTGGTAACTGAGCCATTGCACACAAGTGAAGAACAGTTGGCTCGGCTGACAAAGTTGATGGTGCAATCAATGGCGCCATAGGGCTCTTCTCGTGCGAGCAATAATTTGGCCTCATGGTGCGCACTGTGATGTAGGATTTGCCGAGTTTTCATGCGAAGGGCTTTACAGAGTGGGTCCTTTGGGCCTTCGGTGGAAGTGCATCCAGACACCCGCCATTGTGTGTGCCCACTCACCGCCCCTTCTAAATAATGCCCATGGTGACAACATTTTGGATCTCTGATTAGGATGCCCCAAGAGGGCAAGGATATTCTTCCAAAACCCTAGGGGCATGCCCTTAGGGCTTGAGAAGGGTCAAATTTGCCGTGCCCGGTTAGGAACATCTGGCATGGCAGTCCAAATGAGTTGCGTCAGTCAGTTCGTATTTTTTTTGCGTTTTGCACAATTTCATGTTAGGAGGCAGGCCTTTTACCCCCCTTATGGACCATTGGAACACGTTGCCCCTCATGTTTGGGTCTGGAACACTATTGAGGCAAGCAACGCAGCGGCCCCGCAAGATGATGGAGGGGATGAGGGTGAGGTTTGTGCATGTTGCCCCCGGAAGCACACCACCACACTTTGTGGTGAATGTAGCGCAAAGATTATTGTGCTCAGTGTATTGACCCACACATTTGTGGGGACAAAACTGTTTGTTTGGCACAATATATGTCGCATGTGTTTAGACAGTGGAATTCACAGATTATGCTTTATGTTGTGTGCTTTGTAGGAAAGGGTTTGGGGTCGATCCTGCTACGCTTGGGGGGTCTCTCTAGGGTAAAGCTGCGGCCAAACTTGGGATCCTTGGGAAAAAAGTAGCGTGCCGGGCACCCTTTTCTTGGCTGTGGGTGACCAATCGTCCAACGTCGCAATGAAACGTGGGAAGTGTGGACAACATGTATTTATGATTCAACTCAAGTGTTCTATGAATATTTTCGTGCGTATGGCATGGGTTGGAGTTAACCAGTGGGCCTGGGGTCATCATGAAACATGAGAATTGTGACCCAGCCCATTGAACACACCCAAGCTTTCCCATACCACAAGAACATTCAGAAGCTGGGTGTGCCAAATTACAAATGCACTCTGCTCAGAATCAACCATGCCAATGATTATTGAAGCAGAGGCCATTCGCAAGGAAAAGGCCCCCCAGCCGTTTGAGCCCGTCACCCACAATATTTTCAGTTGGTCAGTCTGTTTTTCTCTTCTTTTTTTTGCGTTGCGTTCGCGTTTGGCAATAGAGCTTTTAACTATATGGCAGCCTCTGATTATGTCCAAATAGATCGGGATGTTTTGGAACACCTCAAACAGCAACAGTGAGGCATCTTCAAATTTTACCTGCCGGGACGGTTAGCATGCTTCCAGAGACAGAAAGAGCTTTGCCTGAGGCCTTTGAATACTTCTACAAGGTGCCAATCCTCCGATGCTTCCCTGTTGTGTCCATTCAAGCACCGTAGCACGTCGCAGAACTTGCAAAATGCTCTGATTTTGAATATGAGGTTGAATAGATTTATTTTGCCAATGATAATGAGACTACTCAGCATGGGCACATTCATGCTTTTGATCCTAAAGCCTTGAACCAACTGCCAAGTTCAAGCAATGAGGGCAGCAGTCGCACTACTACTTGCAGTGGCAGGTAGCAACCGTAGAAGCACATCTAAATCGCCGCCGTAGGACAAGCTTTGCATGAATGATGCGTATCTGATGCTGTTTTGCGGTAAAGGTGAGATCCGCTGTCTTTGAACTCCTCCCCAGGATTTACACACGCAAAGATGATTTGCGTGTGGCCCAAGGCGACAACATGGAGAGGGCAATATTTGGGTCTCGCTGGCACACCTGCTGACCCCAGTGGCCCTGTTTTCAGTACAATCCCCTGCGGGTTCTTGGACCCATTCTCTCTCCTCCTCCCCTCCCCCTCCCGTCCCCTGCATAGGTTGCGAATCCGCCCCATGTGCCGCTTCTTGTTGTTTAGGAGGGGCTGTGGCAGTTGGCCAACCAATTCGGAAACAAGATCGAGCGTCTGAGACGATTGGCTCGGGTACGTTCTTCCACGCGCAAGTAAAGTACTGTAAATTACTCATTTGGTCTTCGAGTACCAAAAACCACCATTTTCACCGCTCCGCCAGTGACAACATGGCCATGCAGCTGGAAGCACCTCTCAGTGTGGCTATAATTGTGAAAACAACAACGTGGACAGCACCGGCCCCTGCAAGTGCGATGCTGCTGCACTCGCAACCTCATGCGGCTCCACTATCTCCATGGGCAGCATGTTGGGGCACCTTCACATCAAGCCCGGCACCAGCTGTGGGTTTCAAGCAGCATGTATTTAGAAGCCAATGAGAGCAACCCTGTGGACCATCGCCAGCAACACACATCCAACGCCAAATGAGCCATCCCCCACCCCACTTGCTGCACTGCCACACCCACCACAGCCACCACCACCGCACCGCCATGGCGGCAGAGGTCGGAGTGGCCCAGTCCTGTGTACGACGTGAATTATTTTCCATGACAAACAGCTCCTCACCCAGTCGGCACGCGGCGGTCGATGTGCGGCAGTTGGCACTTAGCTGGCCGACATTTCGTTTTCGTGCAATGTGAAGCATAGCCCGGTGTGATTATGGAAGGCCCTTTTTGCTACTTTGCTGAGTGCACGGTACTTTGTCAACGAATACCAAAAGTAAAGTATGCGGACCAGGGGAGGCCATACAGACCCCGATGTTTTCCACTGCTGTGCAGCGGACTCCAATTGGCATGGTGGTCATACGACAACGGGGTCCCATCGGCTGCAGATCCCGCACACGCGCGCTCATCCAACTCACGGGATTGCGGACCACAAGTAAACGCGACACCGAGAAGTAGGACGGCGCGCATCATATTCTTCGGGACGGGTTCAAATACCACCACCGGTCCTAAGTCGCCGGATTTAAGGGTGACCCCCGCAGAGTGCTGATTTGCCCCTTTTTTCCGTTCGGAGACCCCAAAGACCAGATTTTTATGAAGGGTATTTAGGGGAGGGTAGTGAGCTGCCGGCACATTGGGGAAACTGGGATTCGGAAAAATGGGGGAGTTGTCCCAAACTGTCGCATTTCCCCCCATATCCCCCAGTTTTCTTCTCATGTTGGAATATTGTCATACGCTTTGCATGATGTATTTGGGACCATGCCCCATTTTGCCCCAGTTTGCCATTCCCCCCCATTTTTCCGAGGGAGCTGCTTTTGGACAAAACACTGGAGCCCCGGGACTTAGGAGGCTTGCGCTACATCCGTTTTGTTCATGCCCGTGCCATGCAGTGCGTGGCATTTCACTTGAGAGTACTGTTCCTGCTGCGTGTTGGCACAGCAAGTGGACAGTGTGGAGGTCCACAAGGGCACAGCAGCTCCTCTCCACCGCGAGCCTTCGATGTCGCACGTGCAGCACCCGGTGAAGCCAGGACTTGTGCGGTTCGCTGATGACTTTTATCGGCTGCGGGACGACACCCAGTCCCCTGATGGAAGAAGGTTGTGAGGGATGGCAGGGGTTGGGGCTTGTGCAAACATGCCAGGACAGTAGAGAGCAGGGAAGTCTCCGGGACTGCACCCCAACCCTGGCTTTTGCATCCCACCAAACCCTCCTCCCACCATGACCACCCACCAACACCATGGTCAAGTAGTTGGCGATGCATTTTGGAGGATCCTCTGGCCGCCAAACACCGGGCACTATACAAAGGCAATTGTTCATTTCTCATCAATGACTCCAACCACAATGGAATTGGCCCTTCCTCATTTATGGCCGCGCAGTATGCCGGCTTGTTCCCCAGTGTTCAGTGATGGATGTGACTGCTAACTGCATGCTGTCTCTCAGAGTTCTCTGTTTTGCCTTTCGACGTCTGCCACTGTCCTCCGCTCCATCTGTCTTCTGCCGCTGTGCGCGCGCTTACGTGCCCTCTCTATCTCTTTCTGTCTCTCTCTGTTTTCTCCGCCCCCCCCCCCCCCCTCTCTCTCTATTGGTTGGTTTTCCAAGTACCTGCGCATTGTTTCTCCAACGAACCTGCAAAACGGGTATGACAGAGGGACAGACAGACAGGCAGACAGAGACGGCCGCTTGAAGATGGTGTGGAATTGGACAAAATACTATACTACACTAAGGTTATCTTAGACTCGGTGTCCTCTGGCTTAGGCTATGCACTGGGTGTGAAGCTGCGCATACAATCCTTACATCGATCCATTTTCAGCATATTTGTGAGCTGTTGATTGAACCGTTGGTGATGTTCCAACCGACCCTTCATGCCTTGAGGATAGTCCTCTGGGACCCTGTACTATGCTCTGCAGACTTGTTGACGCGTATCTTCGGCATTGGCAGCATTGGCCGTGGCTAAGGTCAAGGCGTTTTGATCCCAGGGCTCGAAGGTTTGAACACCTGAGGTACTAGGCTTGACAAGAGCATCCTCAACAGTACCAATGTGGGGCAAGGTAGAGGGGGCTTTTCGACAGAGGTGGTGGCTAATGAGGGAGGAGATTCTCTAGTTGTCCAACACCACACTTCCTTGTCAAAATGGCTACATAACCCCAACCATCTTGGGGTCCCCAAAGCGAGGAGGAATCAAAAAGGATATATTACCCTTGCGGTCTCAAGGTGCCTGCAGTGGGGAGGACTAGATCATATGGCGTAACCTGCTGATTTTTCTTTTACATAACCTGCGTACACTTTGTTTATTTCCGATGTAAATCAGCGCACCACCAAAAAGCAGAACCCGCCATAATTTGCGTACACTTTTGTTTTTTTTTTGGCAATCCATGGAAACAAAAAAGCGGAAACCCGTGTACTTTTTTGTTGTAACCCACATCCACAAATTGTGGGTTAGACTATATGCACACCTTGGCAAAAGAAACATGTGTGTGCCGGTTACGCTGCACACTCTAGACGTCGTGTGCGCAGATGTGTGTGCAGACTCCACCAGGTTCACACGTGAGAAATGAGAGAGAGAGGATTCCTTTGAAGTGCATTTTCCAGCCACTGGCAAGCTCACCAGTAACGTGCCTCTTCTTCCACTTGTGTATCAGATCTGGGTAGGTCTGCGAGTCCTTGGCGCATTGCCCCTGCTTTGTTTACCCATGATTATAGCTTTTTCGGAGGTCAGTCCACATCTGGGCTTCGAGCCCCAGCGCCCTTTTTTTTGCTCTTGGTCTTGGCATGGGCTGCTGGATTCCGCCTGATATGGGTTTAGTCGCCGAAAAAAAAATTGTGCGGCCAAATTTGGCTTGGATTTTCGGGCACCCGCAAATCACTTCCAACTTCTTTGGTGTGGTTCAAGTGGTTGTTAGTGGCTCAAAAAGGGGTTTCCAACCAACCTCTCATTGGCTTTTTGGTAGCATACCCCTGATTTGCCCCATGTTGTCTTCAAGCGACAACCTCTCTCGGGGTATAGATCTGGTGGAGTGTATACATTTCATGCTCACAGCTCCATTCGGGCAACCACATCTTCTTGGGCACAAATTTGTTGGACTGTTTCATGCTCAAGTCACCCTTCATGCCACGACTCTTTTGCTCTACCCATGCTGACGCTGGAGGTAGCCAAATGTCCATTGGCTGGAAGTGCCTAGGAGGGGGCGTCCAGTATCTTGCTACCGACCACATTGTGCCAAAATGGCCATGGGGCTAACAAGCTACATCTCCTTTGGTAGCAATGGCGGTTGTTGGGTTGTTCTTGTTGTTCTCTTTCTTTGTTTTTTTGAGACAGAATAAAAGTGTCTGCAAGTTACATGAAAAAAAGTGTGCGTAGCTTGAAGCACTTTTTTGTTCCACATTTTTTGGTACACAGGTTACATAAAAAAGTTGTACATTGGTTGCAGAAAAAGAAAGTGCACAGCATACACTTTTCCCCGTATGGGTTACATAATTCATGTGTCGCAATGCCATTTGCACATCACATCAGTCACCAACACATCTACAATATGTAATTGCTGCAGAGAGACAAACCATCCACCTACCCAAAGGAGGCATCACACTGCATGCATCAGCAGCGGTCCATGGCATATGTAGTAGGGGTAGTCGCATGTGTGGTGTATCATGTCGACTTTTAGGCGCACTTACATTTTCCCTTTCAAGCCGCACCGGCTGCCGGCAATGCTTTCATCACAGACTAGTTGCGCCTTCTACGCGACACACACACAAATTCCTTTTTTGCTCCCCATACATCACACAGGAGTCTCAAAGGGCTTTGTATTTTGGCACACTCCTCCTTCTACATCGTGATTTGATTGTCTGTGACCCTCCGTACAGCCTACAGTGTCTGAGAACAAGACATTTTAGCTGTGCGGCTGGAGTTTTTAGCCCCTTCCCATTAGTGGTGCCCCGGTACGTCGAGCATGCTCCCTTGCCTTGTGTTGCAGTGCCAGTACCCCTACGTCCGGGGCCAAGGCTCGCTTTCACGATGCGCTGCCACCACATACCCTGCGGGATCGCAGGCCTCACAAACATGGGGTCCTGTCCCCACTAAGACCCCTGCAGAGTGCTCAGTCCAGATCAAGTTCCATACAATCCATGATCCCCAGGTCCTGCGTGTTTTCTTCCTGGGGCTGCCTGTGAGTGTTAAGAACTGTTGGCCATAGGGATGTGCTCTGTGCCTGGCCTACCCTGCGGGGGGTTTGGGGTGTGGGTGCGTATTTCGGAAGTTCCTGAGTGGGTCCCACGGCACAAATTCGATCCCAATCCCGACAGAGGGGCACAGTATTTGAGGGTATTTGTGGAGGCGCACTGGAGTTCGACACACTCTGAGCCCTTGCGAACTTGTTACACAGCGTCTTTGCACTGGGAGGCCTCCTGGCACGGTGGAGGGCTTGGGGTGGGGTCACTGTGTCACCAAAAGCTCATGGAACACCCGGAAACCCCAACCGGCACACCTACTGGTCCTTTACAGCACCCCCCCCCCCAGGATAAGCACATCCCTTGGGCATAGAGGGAGGGGGTATTTAGGGGCATGAGTCCTCTGTCTAAGGACCACATGCTATCGTGTCAAAAGTCGGTGTTCGGGCCCACAACCTGTGGATAGGCTTCCGGGTCTCCTGGTCGAGTAGCTGTGCCCTGCCTTGGGGCGTTGGCTGTGAACACATACGATCTGCGCTGCTGGTCCGTGGGCTCCATTTGCAGTGGAGAAGGGGTTTGTGGGTTGGTGCGTACACGGGCTGTGATGGGCCTGCACCGTTTTAGCACCTCATTGGGCGGTGGTCGAAGGGTTTCCTGGGGGTTTGGGGGGGGGGGGGGGGGGCTTGAAAGGAAATGGCATACATCGCTTGTCCCAATCCACTAGGGGAAACTCCTTTTGAATATATATTGCTGGTGGGCTGTGTATGGTTGACCCAAAGACTCAAAAATATCCCACTCCCATGGGGGGAGGGGGAGGGGGGGGGCTGTTGGGAGCCCACCCTCCGGCTGCCGAAGCTGAAACCAAAGGCAAAAATGTGGCAGTGGAAAAAAAACTCTTCAGGTGCCTCTGCCGCCGATTCAAACACTTCAAAATGGCCCGGGGTTTCCCCCATTTTGTGGTTCAGATTTTGCGACCCAAAGTGTTCATTCCACTTTTTTTTTGCACACCAAACTTGTGGTGCATGGGTTTGGTTACCATTGGAACAAGCCCAGCTTCATGTTGCGTCCCCCTGATGAGAGAATGTACACCACACAGGACACACAAGACAGCCAAGGAGACCTACAGTCCCGGGGGGGGGGGGGGGGCGGCCGGGCCTGGTCCTTGTATGCGACACCCCCTAGCCCCCCCCCCCCCCCTGAGTTTTGAAAGATAGTAGTGCGGGGGCCATGGCGCCAACGGCGCCAGATTTTTTGTCCCATGCTTAGTTGAGAGGGGTACTATGCCTTTAGTCCTTAAGACCCTTAAGACTTTCTTCCTGGCAAAGACAAGATATCGCTATTATCGCATACATACCTCTAATACCCCCATGCCCCCAGACACCCCCTTGAGGAATGCATGTGATAGTAGTGGGTTGCGCGCAGCCCCCCCCCCCCCGGCCAAGCTGCCAATACCCCCCCCCCCCCCCGCTCCAACTCCCCCCCCCCGCAAGTTTTGGCAGATAGCTGGGGGGGGGTGTTGCATCAGGACCAGTTGTAGTCGCCCCCCCCGGGCCTACGGTACAGCCCACAACGAGTGGCAACGCCAAGCGGACCTCTCAACGAAGAACGTATCTGCATCACCCTGAATGATGGGTTTGAGTGGGAGGGACCGGGGGCTTTGAGCATGCTTAACCATGGCCGGTGCATGGCCTGCAGCTTCCGCTATCTTTTGCAAAAAGTACATTGACCGTTCCCTGTTTTAGTTGATTTGTTGTTGTGTCCTTTGCAGTTGGGCATGGATGTGTGTCCAGGCATCAATTAGGCATGTCTTTTGTTGCATTCACGTGCTGCACTTGCCCCTTTTGTGATGGCGCCCTGTGTCCATTGTAGTGAACGATGTCTTGGTGATTGGGTTTTGTTTGATTGTCGCTCCGGGGGGGGGGGGGGGGGGCTGAGGAGACATATTTGTTTCCACCTAGCACCAGCATGGTGGCACAGTTGTGTGCCACGGCTGTGCTTGGCTGGAAGGGGTGCGGTTTGCGAAACGGTCACCCTCAAGCTCCCCATCACGTCCATCTGCGTTCAACATCTACACCATGTCCTGCACCCGCACCCCAACCTCTCAAAGCTATGGCGAGCAAAGGGCCTGCCACATTTGGTTGGGCACCATTGCATCTCCTGCCCATATTTGGCCTGCGGCAAGCCCTGATGATTTCCCGTTTAACATGCCCTGTAAGTGCTCTGCTGCTCTTGCGCCCCAGTGCTGTGCGTAAACTATGGCCCGTCCAAACCGCATGAGGTGCGGTTTCAGTGCCTTTGCTGCGGCGTGCGCAGGGGGAGGGGTAGTAACTGTTTGTGCCCCTCGCGAATTGCCCCCTCACAGTAAGGGGGGAAAGGAGGTGGGGAGGAGGTGCCAAGGGTGCAGTATCGTGACAAGCGCAGGAAGTACAGTGCAGGGGTTTGAGCCGCGTCACAGCGGATGTCTGGCAGGCACGCAGAATCAACACAACGAGCTGCAGCGTCGTGGCAAGGGGATGGACAAAGGGCGTTTCGGCATCCCATCCGCCATGTCTCGTCATCGGTGTTCAGGGAGAAGTACAGAAACCCCGAGGCGTCCCTGAAGCGGAGGCTCCTGCGCAGTTGCCTGCTCACGTATTACGACACGTGTGAGTCTCAGGAGGGGCTGATTGACAGAGCTGTGCAACTTCACTGTAAACTGGGCCGATGTTATTGACCGGACCAATGGCTCCCACTGAGAAGTGACTGGCATATGTGGACCAGGGCCCAGTACCCCACATGCAGTATGTGTGACGGCAGCAGACGTGGAGTTTGCTGGCACGTGAAGCACAGACCCACAACATGCATCCGCAGTTGTCCAACGGAAGTGCGGCTGTGCATGTGAGGGAGGCAGTCAGTCAGCGAGTGGGTGAGTGGGTTCGGGATTTGGGGTTCAGTGGGGAGGTGGTGGTTGCGGGTGTGCGTACATGGCTGGTTGGGTGGATGGATGGGTGGCTGGCTGTCGGTTTGCCTTGATCGCAGCCCCTCTGCCCGTTTCCTTGTGATCCTCAATTCCTCGCAATCGGTTGTGGGTGTGTGCCATGCCACTTCTGATGACATGGCTGGCACTTGTTGAATGTCATGTCCCTCTTAACCGCACACCCCTAAAAGCGTGCAGCTGCAGCTACTCAAACTGTCCTCAACTCCCTGGAATATCTGCTTTTGACGTTTTCATTGGCATATGCGGCCCTCGGTTCACTGTGGGGTTTAGTTCGTCTGTGCTCTTGTCCGCGTTTGCGTGGTGCAGCAAACACTTTGCATTTCGGGTCGAGAGCTCTTCCATGCGACGTGGGAACGCAGTGGGAACGAAACGTGCATGGGACACCCCATGCAACTCATCTTGCAATACCCGACGCTTTGATTTCTGAAACGCCGTTGGTGAGCTGCTCGCCGATTATGGCGCAAAAGCCGTCGGGAAACCTGAGCACGTCTCTGCAGTGCCCAGGTACCCTGTGTTGGTGTCCCTGACATCACGGTCATTGGAGTGCCTGCCTTGATCCATCATGAGCCACACGAGGCACTGCACACACCCGGTGAGGGACCGGGTGTGTGCGGGACGACGCATCGCATCTCCTGCGCAGAACGCACAGGGGGTGCCACCTCTTGTGTATCTATGGGCGCCGCAGGCTCAGCGTAGCCCCCCGCATGGAAAGGATCTGTGGACTCTCAGGTCCGCCCAGGTGCGCCTTCATTACCGCTCCGCCTGATCGCTGATGCGCTGGGGACCTCTCGGGTACGATGGCGGACCTGGGATCGGCCCGAGTGCTCCGCAGATGATACATGCAACTGCAGCAGACATGGGGTTTGCTGGGCCCCGTCGCACAAAACCATGATGTGTGTCCAGGCCATTGCTCAGTGGCGAACCCCCCCCCCCCCCCAATTGGGGGCTGTGTAGGGGGGGGGGGTCAGACGCCCCAAAAGGTTTGTGTACCTAAATCGGAGGGTCTCCAATCCCGGGTCTGTTTTGTAAATTTCATTTTTCCCTGAGGAAAGTCTCTCTGATGTGGGGAGAGGGGGCGGGTCCGACTTTTGTGCCCGACTGGTCATTTGACCTGCTTATCATATTATCTGTTTCTCGTCTTCTCTCCGAGCAGCCCCGGGTGGACTGGGGAGTCCACTGGGGAAGGGGCCTACAGTTTCCGATGATGCATGATTCACCCAAAATGTGGTTCATAGTACTTAGGTGCAGCGGCACCGCTACGCACTCCCTGTGTGTGCGTCGGCGGCAGCGAAAGGCGCCTGTGATATGTCACTGAAAATCTCTTTGACTTTTGCTTTGCACTTCCGCCGAACGGCACCGGTCGTGCACACGCATCTGTATCCCGTGGCGGGGGGGGGTCGGCCGGGGCTGTTCAGGGCTTCAAATGGCTCCGTACGGGTCTGTAAGCAACGGCCTACATATGTCCCCAGTTGTCCCACGCTTGTGCTGCTGAAGCACCAGGGGTTTGTGATGCCGCAGCCTTCTGTGGCACCGTCAGCCCCGACTGGGCCTTGCAGTGCCAGAACGTTGATGCCCTGCTGCAGTCCCGCCCTCTGCGTCGAGGCGCTGGGGCTGGAGCATCGGGTGCACTGCATCCGCTGGTTTGGGCCAGGGCAACAGCGGGGGTGGGGGGGGCAGCAATGGCAGACCCCCGTGCACTGCCGCCGTGGCCCGCCCGCAGACGGCACATCGGATCGCCAGGAGGTTCCCTCGCCCTTGGGCCGTTGCAATGATGTGTGGCCGGGAAGGGGCACCGTCCTCACCCAAGCAGGTCCGTGAGGATGGGCCCCCGATGTCGTCTGACGATCCCATCGCCTTCCCTCGAACTTCGCAGTCCCAGAACACGGGTCGGGTCCACACCCCATGTCTGTGTGCCGCGGCATCGGTCACTCATGGGGCCCCAGCACAGGGCAGCGCAGCGTCCGGTATGGGCCGTCCGCTGCCCCCCCCCCCCCCCACCACCCGTCTCCACAACCCCAGCAGCACCGCGTGTCCATGAGCCGCGCGCCGACCCCGTCTGACGATGATTATTGGATGATGATTAATGGTCCTGACCGCCCCAATGGCGTGACAGTAGACCCTGTACTCGA
This sequence comes from Eutreptiella sp. 'Long Island Sound 2002', assembly GCA_964036045.1. Classification (NCBI taxonomy): domain Eukaryota; phylum Euglenozoa; class Euglenophyceae; order Eutreptiales; family Eutreptiaceae; genus Eutreptiella; species Eutreptiella sp. 'Long Island Sound 2002'. The sequence goes on along the minus strand of OZ038380.1, from coordinate 19,414,264 downwards.
TGGTGTACCCCTTCAGCAGGGATGAACCGTCTTACTCCCACCCTTGCCCCCCCCCCCTTGCCCCCCTTTGGTCACTAAGGGATCACCCGGTATGTACGTTCATCGCCTGCGTTGCCTCCGCGTCTGCAATCTCTTTCGTACGTCCAGTGCCCCTTCGCCGCCGCCCACCCTCCCCACAACCGGAATTGTTGACCGGCCCATTTCCTTTGACCTTCATGCTTCAGCCTCACCCAATCCTCACACTCCGCTCCTGATTTTATGGGAGCGGCTGCGTTGTGAGGCAGGTACAGTACCGACCAGTGGAACCGGATCCCCTGTGCAGTCGACGTGGTTGATCTCGTTCTTTGGCACCCGCTATTGGACGGTTGGTTGGAGAAGATGAATGCTTTTTTTCGTTGGAAGGGGGTGGCGCAGGGTTTGGTGGTCATAGAATTGCTAACAAAGTGTTCTTTGTAGAGTTTGGTGGGGTGCTTGATGGAGTGCTGATGAAGGGTCCAATGAATTGGATGTGAGCGAGAACGAGCTCCTTTGGCTAAACAGTGAAGGTGCCTACTGACGTTGCCTGGACTCATGGTATTTGTTGGGCGGGTGCGGGGTCCACGCTCATGCACGCCACATTGTGCCGACTGGAGCCAGGACTGCCCTTGTCTCATTCGCCCTGCTGCCTGCCTCAGAAGCCCGTGCCCCGGGTGGTTTGCCCGTTTCCTGTAGTTTGGATTGAGGGCGCTGGAGGTCAAGTAGGCCGAACATAGCACCAGCCCTTCCTGCCTATCGCTGCCGCTTGACGATTGCTCCGTCCGTGGCCACCCACGGACTCCATCTCACAATCTGCAGCTTCAATCCTGGTTTAGAGTGTTGAGGGATGGGCGAAGCGTCTGGATTTTTATTTGAATTTTAGATATTATTTTTTTCTTTTACGGCAAGCGTGCTCGGACAGTGTAGACTGCATAGCGTGTGAGTTGCCGGTGACACCAGCAGATGGACAAAGTCTCTTTGGAACGAAGATCATTGCTGGTGCCTTGTCCCGATCTGATGACGGAGCCTTCACGAATGTCTGAGTTACAAAACAAAAAAAATTTCACCACTATTATTATTGTTATTATTATTAATGTTGTTGTTGTGATGATTGTATTCTATTCTATCATTGGCTCTCTTCAGAGTCCTGGAGATGGCGGGTTGAGAGGGGATCCTGGCGGGGGTGGTTTATGCCGCTAATGTTGGCTGTTTCAGGTTCAGGTGCATTTGTAGAACGTGGACGGTCACTGCCACGGTCTGATTAGATGAGCAACTCTCTGTTTTGCTGTAGCGATATTGCTTTATTTGCCGATCGGCTTGCAAAGCAGCAGGGGGTCAGAGAGGGATAGCAGCAGGACAACGGGCAAGACTTGGAGGGGTCATGGGGGTGACTCAATTTCTGGCACCAAAGGACATGCCGATGATACTGGGGGATGCAGCTGATTTAGCGCCAGGGCACTATTGTGTGCTCACCATGTGCCCTGCTCCCCTGTGCGCTGGCGTGCCCCTGACATGCCCGCAGGACCACGAAGCCCAGGAGTGGGACGCGCTGTCCGGTGGTCCTGTCAGATTTCCCGGTCACAGGGTATGAGCCAGACCATGACCTCACGCCGACACGGGTGCTGCACCGCCGTGCCGCAGTCCAGCCTCTCCATTGACGTGCACGCCGGCAAGTCTGCAGGTGCCGACGACGACTGTGTAATATATAGTGGAACGCCCCAGCCACAGCCAAGCAGGGGAGGCATTCAATGCTGTGAAGGACCAATAGCTGGACGTGTCTGTTGGCGCGGGCATCCAGTCGATCAGAACCACCCCCCCCCCCCCCCTTGTACATTTCCTGCCAGTGGCAGTCCCCCTCTGGGGGAGGACCTGCAGAAACAATGGGGAGGTGCAATGACGAATGATGGTCTTTGGGTTGACAATTGCGGCCGTGCCTCCTCTGCCTGTGCCTGGACCATGTCTGCAAGGCAATGGATTTGTCCACGGGGATGAAACTGTCGAGCCACATGAGGAGCGGCCGTAGAGGGAGGCAGATGCTCCCCGTTTTGTGTCAGGGAGCAGGTGCGGCATGTTGCAGTAGCCCCGTTGGCAGGAGGCATGCAGCCGTGTTGTGTAGAGCGATCCAGTGAAGCGGCATCCCTTCGATGGCGCAGGGTTGAGCAGCTTCCTGCTGGCCTTTGCGGAGGAATGCCGCTCGACAGACGCATGTGGGTCAGGAATGCATCGCGGCGACACGATGGAAGAGCTCGGTGCGCTGACCAGAGCGAGTCCAGTGACTCGCTCTACTCCGCTCTACCTGCACATACATTTAAGGGGCGGTGGATTGGAGAAAGGGGCACCAGTGGCGAAGGCATGGGTTGACCCAGAAAATTGAGTTTTCCCGTGGTTCGTTGGCGCAGGAGTGTGCTGACCCGCAGGCAACACCTCCTGCGGCTGTTGGGGTGCGGTCCTGATATGGCCCGTGACTGGGGCCATCCCACCCAATCCCAAAGCCCCCAAACGGGGCCCACCCCAGGCCGGGGGGGCTCCCAAGAAAGTCCATCCCATTGGTACTGAGCTAAGGGGGTGCAAGGAAGGCAGAGGTAGAGGGACCAGAAGGAAGTACCTCAAGGATGTGCCCCATCATGAGCAACATATGAAGCAACGTTGGGGAATGTGGTTTACGCAGTGCACACACACTGCGAATTTGTACACCCCCCCCGGTTGCGCTACATCAGCAGCCAATTATCCATTCAGCACGGGGCACTTGGGACAATGCACTGGATGGGACAGTGTGATGCCGGAGGGTGATGACCATCGCCGAATGGCTAAGCACGGGACCTTGTTTGGCCACAGTTTTTGTGGGCAGGCCTGTAAGCTAATGTGGTTGTGCACCGATTGTAGAGCAAAAGAGGGAAATGGGCGCGTGGTGCATGTGTTGCGCACAGTGTCTGGAGATATTGTATGAATGCACTGTTTTTTTTGTTTAGTCACTGTGTGCTATAAACACCACACACCCACGAGCATAAGTAGAGCTTGTGAGATGGTAGGAGGATCGAAAAAGAAAAAAAGAAAACGAAAATTTGCCCACCTCCTTTGGGTGGAACCCTTTTGTAACCCCACCTCCATGCCAGGTCATGCTAGGCCATGCTACCGCATGCGCTTGGAGGATCCTAGTTGCCTCTTTGGGTCCTTGAGGCATATGGAGTGGTGCCATTGCCGCCTTCATAATAGACAGGTGAAACAACCATACTACTCGGCCTAATCCTAACCACATTGCTTCACGGTGGCGACCACAAGACTGGACGGGACCATGTTACATGACCGCTCGGGTGAATGCCATGCACATGCAGGGTGATGATATTGGATTGGTTGCACTATAGATGCTCACACAGTGAGGCTTGGACCCTGACCAAGCAATCTTGAGCCAAAAGCTAAGCCACAACCCCCCTTAGAGAAGGGTCACTGACTACCCCCTTGGAGGACCAGCCTGACAGGGCGGGAATGGCCACATTCTCCTCTAGCGGGCCCCTCCCCCCCCCCCCCCCCCGGCAAGGGGTGTGGTCGGCTCCAACCACCATGCATTGGTGACGAGGTATAATGGAGGCCTCCAGTGTTGTATGCCACCGCATCGATGCCACCCTAGAAATCTGCCAAAAGGTGCGTAAAATAGCAATGAAGAAATAGCACACGGTGCACTTGTTTCCCTCACAGAGGGACTAGCTCATACGTGGAGCAGTTCCCTCTGCTCACAATGGCATTGCCCTTGACAGTGCAACCTGATGCTGTTTGTTTTGATGCGATTTTCAGCCATGGCTCATGTTGCTTCCTGGCTGTTATGTACTGGCTAGCTTTCATGGCTGTTAGGTGTAACCGTTTCACCTATAACTGTGTGCCTGCCACTATTATTGGTTCTTCTCGTGGGGATGATGCCATGCATATGAAGTACACACGGAATGGGCACCAGATTGGGCATCATGCCTCATTACAGCGAGCACTGTGTGCTGTTCCCAATCTGCAGCCCACCCCTGTCATTTTCTGCAGCCTCTCCCACCCAAGGCTGGTTACCAATGCGTAGGTTACAAGCACAGCCTTGTCTCAGCACAGGGGCCCCATCAAAGTGCTGTTCTTTTCTTGATGTTGCCTTTGCTTGCACAAGGGGGAGGGGGTAATGTCAGCAACTACACGATGCCGAGTTTTGGGCTTTCCACAGTGCCCAAGAAATCGCAGGTGCATGTGTTATTTGAGGGTTTGAGCGCATTCTGCAAGGAGGAACCCATCTACAGGCCCATGTGGGTAGGATTGCAACATCATGAATTTGTTCCGGATAGGGATGATGCATATCTGGTGGGCATCAAATGTGCGCTCAATGCGCGCACAGGCGCAAACGACATTCCCATGGTGTCATGGCACTTGTGCATTGACTGCCACATGCAGCGGTCGAGCATTTAGGCATACCAAGTAAGTCAGAAACCAGCGCTGGGGGCGTTCAGACTCAGAAACTGACCCCCCCCCCCCCCGAGGTCCAAAGTGTTAAGGAGGTCTGGACCACATTTGGTCCAAACCTGGCGCCAAAGGCACCGGAAAATTTTTCACTATTGGGGGTCAATTTTATAAAACACAATTGTCCCTTGTTGCCTGCGGCAATGTCACCTTCGTGCAACTCTCATTGCGTGGAATGTCACTGATTGTTGGATTTGGCTTGCTAAGCTGTGACCCAACCCAGTGGCCCAATTATAATGTGGCACAACCGTCCAGAGTGAAAAGAAAGAAAAAGAAAACTGTTCCAGAACACCCCACGGAAAAAAATCGCACATTGCAGTAGCCAACTACCTCAGCGCCAGGCCAATCAAGAATGGCGATTGGCCAACCACCGCCACCACTCACCATTGTTACCTGATCACAAATAGCATTCATCTGACAGCAATTGGGAGCAGGCAGTGCTGGTTGGGTACCTCAAAATGATCCCCTCGTCGCTGATAATTTTGAGCACACATATGTGGGGTATTTGAAAAAAAATTTACCCACTGGGGTCTGGTCCCAGCAGCCAGATGTTGGGGGGGGAGGTCAGGGGTGACAAAAAATTTCCTGTTTTGCATGCATATTTGAATTCCCCATGAAGTTCTGAGCATTTTGAGCATACACACGGAGGGTGAAATCAATTTTTACCCCTACTTGTGTGCCAAAATGGGCAGCCCTGAGGGTGAGTATACCGAGACACTCAAGAAGTTTGCATCTGTTTGATGGTTGAAAGCATGCAAGATTTTCGGCAAACAACCCCCCCCCCCCCGCCCCCCAAAGGCCTGACCCAAGCCAAGGTGCTCAGGTGGGATAAGTCTGCAACCTTGGACTGTTGCAATTGCTTGCCTTCTTGCATCCATCGCACCAGCAGACGTGATTGCAGACAAGGGCCCCTGAATTGCGTGGGTTTGATGATGAACCCGAGCAAACCGAAATCCTGGTTTTGCCTGATCTGGTGTGAGTTGAATGGCGTGTGGTAGAGGTGCATCTCAATGTTTGCATTCGAGAACACTGTCCTAAGCAATGCCGTGGCGGCACGCTTGGTTGACAGCGCACGGCACCAGATGTGGTTGTGAAGTGCGTCTTACAAAGAAAGCCAGCACAGAGTGACTGGACAGACTGAATGGATGCCGTATTGAATGAATGCAACCACTTGGCTTGTGCTTTGCAGAAGGAATGTGGCATGTGGGTTGTGGGACGCATCAACACGTGCATCAACACCAATTTGTGAGGCTCACTGTTCTTTGCATTTTGATATATCAGCCCAGACACGGTTGAATGTGTGATAAACATGCTCCGCGCCGTGTGGACGTCTCCCACACATTGAAAAACCGCATTGCTGGACCCCCTGCCAGGCTATCGCTGAGATGCCCGTCAACCCTCCCCTAAGGGGGGGGGGTGTCAGAGGCTAAACTAAAGTTTGTGTACCCAAAACCGGCCTCAAACTTTCGGTCCCTTTGATACATTTCGATTTCCTCCCGAGTTTCTGATTCGGTTGGTCCCGGGGGGCGGGGGGGGGGGTCAAACAGGGCTGGCCAGGGCCGCAAACGACCCCCCTACCCCCCGCGGAGTCACTACGCCATGGCCTGGCTCGTGCCCTCAGGACCCCTCTGGGCCTCTGGCGTGCGCTGTGCACTTCCAACTTCTTCAATAGGGCGGGAGGCAACATGTCGTCGTCGCAAAGGGTGCATTCCTGCGAAGACTTGGTGAAGGCGGCCGCCACTGGCAGCCAGCCCATCACGTTCCTGGTGGCGAAGCTGCAGGAGCTCGGCAGCAAGGCCTCCATCAAATGTGTGGACCCCAAACTCGTGGACGACGGGGCCAGCGCGGGGTATCAGATGCGCGACCACGAGACCGGGGCGATCAAGCGCGGGGACATTGTCCTGCCGAACAACCGCAAATACTCCTCCGATGAATTCGAGAGGCTCGTGACCCATGAGCTCATCCACCAGTACGACGACACCCGGGCGTACCTGGACGTGGACAACTGCCACCATCAGGCCTGCTCGGAGATCCGGGCGGCGCGCCTCAGCGGGGACTGCAGCTGGTGGCTGGAGTGGCAGCGCGGGAACTGGCAGTTCGACTTCCAGTCCCAAGGCAAGCGCTGCGTGGAGCGCCGGGCGAAGAAGTCGTTGGACCTGAACCCCAAGTGCTCGGCCAAGGGGTACGGGTACGTCAACAACGTTTGGGAGGCCTGCTACCGCGATTTCGAGCCTTTTAGAAGGCCCCCGTATGGGTAAGGCACCGGACGAGGGTTGTGTCAGGGAACCGGTTGTTTTCACTTTGTACTTTTGGGAGGGACGGGGCGGGACCCGCTGGGGGGTGTTGGCGGGCAACGGACTGGCAGTGGACGGCTGACGCTTGGCAGTCCGGTCAGCCGCTGAAAGTTGGGGGTTCAACCGACGACGTTTATCGATAACCTGAAGGCAGTCGCTTCAGGAGGGTCGGTGGTGCCATGGCGGCGTTCGGGTGCTCATTGTTTTGTGGGGGATGTGCTGTTGCGGGCCCTGCGGTCTCAGTTCAAGGGACTTGCATCGCTTTGATTCCCCGTCGTTGTGGGGGGGGGGGGGGGGGCAGGAACGTCCTTTGCTTTAGATCTGTGGAATGCCTTGGTGGCGGAGGGATGGCGTGCCCTCCAACCGCCGACGGCGTGACCTGCATGCCCCCGGGCCTGTCATGGTTGCGTTGAGCCTTCGAAGGCCTGAGACACAATGCCCAGCACGAGGTCCCAACGCGACCGGCGACAATGACGATGCCGGGGGACTGAAGGCGATCGGGTGTTGCTGGTGGTTCTTGGCAGGGCGACGGGATATTGCTGGGCGTCAGTTAGAGGGGGCCCGGGATTTGAGGCACCGGGAGAACAGGAAAGGAAGGCGTTCAGGTCAGGCAAGCACCACGCAGCAGCGGTTTGTTACGGGTTGATCATGGGGGCCAGGGATCATGGCGCTCTGGCTGGAACGTCGATGGGCTTTGCTGTGGGGAGATTGTCAGGCAGGTCTGAGTCGTGTGTGTGTGTGTGTGTGTGTGTGTGTGTGTGTGTGTGTGTGTGTGTGTGTGTGTGTGTGTGTGTGTGTGTGTGTGTGTGTGTGTGTGTGTGTGTGTGTGTGTGTGTGTGTGTGCGTGCGTACATGCGTGCGCGTGTGCGGGTGCGCGCGCGCGTGTGTTTGACCGTGCGTGCACGTGCGCTTTCGTGTGTGCATGTGCGTGTGCGCGTGTCATTTTTTTCTCTTTCTAAGGGGGGTGTTTTTTTTAATGTTTTTTTATGTTTCTGACGAGAAGCACGACCCCCCAGTATTGTGCCCACCGGGGCTTTCATGGGTGTTTGTATTTAGCGCGGCCGCTACCCTGTGGATTCTTCAACTCGATTGAGAAGACTGTTTCAGACATCTCTTGTCGAGTTTTCTGGTCCTCTATTTTGCGTTGTTGGCCGTGGTTTTGGGGTTTTGATTGTCTGTGCCTGAGTGCGTGCGTGTGTAGTTGTGTGCGTGCGTGTGTACATTGTGGCAGGATCGTCCGTGGCTCATGGGGTATCAGCCGCAGGGGACGATCAATGTGGATGTACCACAACAGCTCGAGACAAGGAGGGTTCAGGAATGTGCTGTTTGAGGTCAGCGACGTTTGGATTCACATGAATTTGGTGCTGGGTTTCCCTGTCTCAATGCGCGGAGGCCACTGAATTCCAGGGGTATCGAGGGGGGAGAGAGGTACCGATGTGTGCTTTTGCTGTCCGCCAACCAAAACGAATATGCCCTGCGCCAACTGTGTGCATATTGGCGTTCCCTGTTTTTGCCTTTATGGCCAACAACCCCCCATGACAGCGACAGTTTTCTGACAGGCCATCAACAGCAAGTGGAGGTGTGTGTTGGACAGAAAGAGTGTGTGGGTCGGCGTGGCCTTGCATTGTTGTGCAGCAACCAATTGGGAAGGTATGGGGATGTCCGGGTCCCTGTCCTATGGGGCACGCAGTGCTAATGCCCCCCCTCCCCCACGGAGGCACGACCGGATCTCGGACCCTCCAGGGCGGTCTGAAGTCGATGGTGCGGCCATGCACCCTTTGAAGAGGACCGGATTTCGGGTTGTGTTGCCTAAGCGGCCCAAAGTGCAGCTTTCTGTGCACTGTGCATTGCACTGTGCATGACTTGAGGAGAGGAACAGGAAGTTGTCATGGACATGGAGTTGCTCACGCGTGAGCCGACCCCTGTGCTCAGGAATCACTTCTGTGACATTTGCTCTGCTTCTTGGTTTCCAGGGTCCTGAACTGTCATACAGTATACCTGTTGCTGGAGTCAATCCTGTCGCTTGTACCGCTCCTGCTTTGCCGCGCTTGCTTTGTGGCCAACAGTGTCTAGCAGTGTTCCTGAGGGACTCTCTGCTGCCGGGGACTGTCGGGTGTCATGGTGCTTGGGTTCAGATGGGGATTGGGTGTCCTCCTCGTTGCCTCAGCACCCAAAGCCTGCAGCCCCCCCCGCCCCCCCTCATGGTCCCCCAACAGCACCAAAATACAGTGCGGAGCAATAGGATGCGAAACAACTTAATAGGCGTAGTGAGAAATTCACAAGCCCAAAAATATCATGGCACCACATATGGTTTTACGGCATTGCCTCCTCCTCACCTCAAACTAGAGTTTGCCTGAAGGAGCTGCTTATGAGGACATCTTAGGTAGTATGCCTGATGGAGAAACATCCCTCTTCTTTTTTGAGGTCATTGCAAATTGGGAGCAGTAGCAATGGCGATCGTAGTGACACTGTCAGCACTAATGGCACTGGCAGTGGGAAGAATGGCAGTGACAATGCGGCTTGAAAAACTGGTTGCTATCAAAAATTCTGCCCAGGGGGGCGCACCGTCCGCTGTGTGCGCGCTGTGCGAAAAGCCGGCTGTTTTCCACCACCAGTAGCCACGGGGCCCAGGGTCGTCAATTCTGCACCCCACGCTGTTTTGAATTGATCATGCATGCTTCCGCAGGTGGGTGGTTTTCAGGGGTGTTGCCGGGATGAACAACGTAATATTTGGCAATAATTGGCGCTGTGTGACTGTGACGCTGTGCCCGCCCTGTGCGAAAACGCCCCCTAGCAAACACCTCCAGCTTGAGTTTCTGTGTGCTCCGCTTGCCACACCAAGATTATTCTGCTTCTGTGGGTGGCTGGGTTCAGTTCTTGCATGCTAGCTTTTTTGTTGCAGATGTCGTTGTTTTTTTTTGTTGTTGCAAAAGGGGCGATGGGGGGGAATTCAGCGCCTGGATGTACTTCTGCAACTATATCCATCCCTGGTGTGTGGCACACAATGCAAGTCCTCCCATTAGGGGAACGTTGCGACCGGTGAGAGTGACACTTGGTAGGACCAAGCCATGAACAACATGGGCTGCATAAAAATTGTACCAGCTGCACATGTTCACCCAGGCAGTATTAGCCTAGTTGTCCATCTGTTTTTCACCAGTTGCTGTTGCAGTACAACATGCTGCCAATCTGCTCAAACTCAAGATAGCTTTCCCTAACCCGCAACAAACCCACAAAAAACTTGCAACAAATTTGCAGCAAACTTGCACAGCCATGAATCAGCAATCAATTTGCAAGGAAATCGCAACTGCTCTCCAACAGGGGGGGGGGGGGGAGGAAATAGGCTCAAAGGGCCAAGCTGTACAATTTCCCATAATGATGTGCCCCAGCAAGGTCTGACTCAGGGTGGAGCTGTGATACTCTGCAGGGACCCTTGAGCAGGCTGGCTGGAGCCGCTGCAACATGTCTCTAGGAGCCAACAAGCACCTAGAAGCTTCTAGGAAATGACTGCAACCTGGTGGGGTGTCATGCTATGAAAGGTGCTATAAAGGACACACCACTAAGACAATGACTCTTCAAGTAGGGCATACTGAGCAGTGCAGTGCAATGGTGGACCATTCTTTGTCTTCATTGGACTGATCCACCGTTTGGGGTGTTAGAGGAGGGAGTGGTGCATGGGTTATGGGGGGTATGGGTATGGGTATGGTGGAAATGTGTATGGGTTTGCGTGTCCCATCATATGTTGCATGTGGGGGTGTCCTCCATTTTGTTCCTCTCCCCTTCCATTGGTATGCCCACCCCAAGACGCCATACGAAAAATTCCGGAACAACGAGCATCAGCACGTGTTCGCCGTTCACCGCACCCACACCACTTCCATGTGCAACTACATGCACTCAGAAAGAAGGAATTCTGCTGGAGATGGGTCACTAGGACCTATCGCAAATCACATTTTCCCACAGTTTTTAGCAATTTTGGCAACATCATAGCAGAGCACAACACAACGCCACACAACACAACACACCACAACACAACACAACATAGCAGGTTTGCTGAATGCCTACTCGTGCACTTACCCCCCCGGGAGGGTACGTTGCCAAGGTTGGTACAAAGTTTACATTGTGGCCAACCTCCATTTGTGAAGATGCCATGTCTCTGTTAAAGGAAAATGGACGTATGAAACATAACCATTTCTATGCATTGAGATCGAGTGCAAAATAGTCTACTTTGGGAAATACAGTACCCTACGTCCGCATGTTGTAACAGCAATGCTGCAAAACCACCACAGAAGCAGCAGCAAGCGGCCAAAAGCCACCCACGACCACCAAGAAGCCGTTGAAAACACGGTAGAAGTGCATTGGAAAGGGGCAGCCCTCTCCCCCATCTAGGGGGTAGGCGATTTGAACCGGTAGGTGCAGCACCTTCCCCTCCGCACGGGGGGGCTATGCATTTATGATTCTTGGAATGTGCGTGTGGGGTCACCTTGGTGGGCCCAACCCCGAGAGCCCAATAAGGGAGGGGGGTTTGGGAAACAAGCTTGGACCCCCCCCCCCCCTCTGGGGTTGCAATGGATCCCGGGCCATGCACGTTTGCAAGAAATTACAACAACCGCAGAACAATCTACAATGGAGTTGCAACAAGTCTATCATGATTGTAAAAGAAATTTGCAACCAGTCCACAAATAGTATGCAAGATTTTAATGAGTTGCAACAAGAAAAAGCAAGCGGCCGAGGATAGGTCTGTGAATTTGCAACCATGTAACCAATTTGCAACGAATTTGCAACAAATTTGGAACATCACAACAAATCGGCTACAAATTTGCACCGGATCCGACAAATCTGCAACAAGTGATCTACAAAATGTCAGTGGCATCATAAAGAATGTGCAAACACAACACACAAAGTCATGCCAAATTTGCAAGGTCTACGATGAGCTTGCAACACATTTGCAGCAAATATGCAATGAATCTCCAACCAATCTACAAGCAATCTACAATGAATGTGCACTGAATTGACAACAGACCAACAATTGGCACCTCGGTTGCAATGAGTCCACAACAAAACTTGTCTCAAATTTCTCCTAGGCATTGTGGGATTTTACAATGACGAAAATGGGCCAATAGTGGGTGGTCTTGTGAAAAGGCAGAACCAAGATTGGAAGACTTGTGCATGAACTCTCTGGAACACACACATGTCTACGTGCAAAACACACCAACAAACCAGCGAAGCTATTTCGCGTCATTTGTGCAAGCACGTCATTATGTGGTGTTGACTCGTGTCACGTGCTTAGACCACAAAGGTGGTTTGCGAAAACAAACAGAAATCTAGCACCGCCTGCCGTTTCACACCCACTCAAAGTGTTTGCACAGATTCATGGTACTGTACGATGTTAGATTTCTTGGGACCGGTTCTGCAAAAGAAGCGAAACAAATGTTCGCGTGCCCATACTTCAGCCAAAACTCCTCAGCAGAGTAGGCATCAAAACCCATATAACTTGGTTTTCTTGGCTGGTGGTTTGGGTTGCGAAGAAGTGGCTCTCTCCTTTCCCTTGCAGTTAGAATCGGATTGGCATTGAGATTGTGAAGCCACGGGGGGTTGAGAGGATTGCCAGGGTTGAAGGACACTCGAGCTAGACGAAGCCACGTCAGCCCGAGGGGTTGCAGCATCATAGAACGCAAATGACTACATCAACCGTGCCTTCTCGGGGTCCCCGTGGTGTGGAGAACTCAACCTAGAAAAGAGTGGATGTGGTTGAGATGAGCATCCCACAAATGTAAGGTTCTTCATTGTACCTTGCATGTGTCTGTCTTGTGTCAATTGGAGAAATGTGTTGTATAGCGCCCATTCTAGGCGGCCAACCTTGCTGCTGTTGCTGTTGCTTTTGCTGTTGTCTCTTGTTGTTGCTGCTTGTGATGTTAACATCCGTCCCGGTGTGTGGATTTGTAGCAAGTGGTATGCCGTGCCTCCTCAATACCTCTAAAATCCTGATGGTCAACTGAGAAATGACCAAGAATTTTGTGCCAAGGTGCAAGGAGAATTGAAAAAAGCTCTGACTGAGATGTGCACCAATAATCCCACAGGGGGAGGCAAACCGAGCAATACAGATACTAAGGCCGACTTGATTTTCAAGCATGTCTTTTGTAACTGCTTGTAAGTAGTTAGCACTAGTGGCCCTGCGAGGACTCTTTTCTTGAGCCTTATTTTGTTCCCAGTGCCGCTGCACTGATGTTGGCCATGGCCCTATCACGACTCTTTTCTTGAGCCTGATTTTGTTTCTAGTGCCCGATCCCAATTATCTTTTGTTATGTTGGCCGACTAATTGGTGTGCATGATGGTTTGGCCTGGGTGGGGCGCCACTAACACAAATGGCCGGGGATCGACCCGGGGGGGTTGTGCCCTTAAACAAAAGTACCACCTTCCATCGAAGTGTTGATTACCTTGGTTAAAACGGGGGGTCGGGGGTGGGGGTAAAACGTAGTAAACACAAATTTTTTAAATTCAAATTAAAATTTTTTTACTAAGTTTTACCTCGTTTCTACTAAGTTTTACCAAAATTTACTAAGTTTTACCAAATTCCCCATCACGTTTGTATGATGGGCCAGAAAAAGTTGCAGTTTTGTCTGTATGTGTATGTTTGTGTGCGCGCATGTGTGTGTATCAGTAGGCATTGATATATGAATGTCTCTTATGTTGGTGTATGTGTGTGGGTGTATGTGCTTGTGTGCCTGCAATGCCTTCAGTCTATGCATGTGTGTGTTTGCAGGCAATTACACAATGATGATCACACAGGGCTCCACCGGTTTCTTTGTGCATTGCTCTGCCTATATGGGCATTGAGAGTGTGGATTCCAGAGCCATTAGGTCGGACCTCTTTGATTCAACCAATGATGAAATTAAAACAACAGGGGATTATGAATAGTTCCGACCTGCATTGGACTGCATCACCACTACCCACTGAAGGGCGTGGTGCACAACAACGAAAGCCAAAGTTACTTGCTTACGTATCTCAACTATGTACAATCCATACAACAGTGTTTCAAGTAGCATAAGAAACAGTCATGATAATAGATGCCCATCAATGCACCGTGATTTTGTGTGCTTGAAAGTGAAAGTGTGTGCATGCTCCAACTGCCAATTGCACATTTGCACAAAGTTCGCACAATTTTCGTGCCAATTTTGAACCAACTAACACCCCATTCGCATACTGGAACAGTCTGTGCACAATCCATGAACAGTTGGGAGGGAATGGGTTACTATTTGATCAAACCAGCTCAAGTTCTTGTTGTTTTCTTCGGAAGCTCTCACAGTTGTGTGGCAAAAACAGAGGTTTTGGCAAAAAGTAACAACTCCCACACATGTTCACACTATGTGCAACCCTCAGGCAAAGGGCAATCAACGTCCATTCATGCGCACAGGGTACAACGGTTGCATAAGCCTATTTGGTGGTGAGCGAAAAAACAGTTTTGCACCGGGGTGGGTGGTGTGGTGTGGGGGGGGGGGGGGCGGGGGTCAGTCAGGCAGAACTGTATGAGCAGTAGGGTTGCTCTCCTGCACCCTCTGCAGCTGACGTTCTTATTTACTATGGCTTGCTCTGAATGGACTGCTGATGCTCTCACACCCCGATCCGCTAAGGTTTTGCAAGCTTTGAATCAGAATGGAGGTTAGGGACGGAAAGGAACACAAGCCCTTTCCTCTCCGTAGCAATATTCTGCGGTTGCACCTTCATGCCGAACGATCGCCTTGAAGCGCCTGACGTCGGGCCCTTGCTTGCTGGGCGCGCTACGGGCATGTTACTCGGTCTTGCTGCCGGGGACCGCAATGGCGGTCCGATACAAATGGGGCTTGCCCTTGCAGAGCGCCTTGCGGCGGACCATGCCTACGACCCGATTGCTGTGCTTAAGGCGTACCACAGTTGGTGGCGTGAGGGCGAGGGCATCGACGCATGGGACACGGGGCCCATCGCAGCGCGCGCACTTCGTTCCGCGCCGGAGCTGAGGACAGTGGCCGACGCGGAGCGTGTGGCATCCGCCATTGACGAGTCGCTTCGCGGGAAAACCGCCGGCGCAAACGCCGTGCACCGGGTGCCGCCGTTCGCCGCGTGCGCTTTCCTGCCCGACGACCTCCTCCCGGACATCGCGAGGCAAGAGTCACGAATGACGCATTGGAGCCCCATCTCCCAGGCCACGTGCGCCGTCACCGTCGTGCTCTGCCGCCGCCTTCTGCGGGGCGAGGCGTGGGACGACGCGTTGCAGGCCCTGAGCAGCGCCGTGCCGGGCCTGGCGCCCGACGCGCCCGCCGTTCAGCGCGTGGTGCGCGCCGCCGCCGCCGGGGAGCACCGCGCGGCGGCCCCGGCGTGCGGGTTGGACGCCGGCGGGTTCTGCATAGCGGTGCTGGAGGCGGCGCTGCGGTTTGTGGACCGCGCGCCCGACTTCGGCGCGGCGCTGCGGACGTCGATCGACTTTGCGGGACCCGACAACTACTGCCCCGTCCTCGTCGGCGCTTTGGCGGGCGCCCGCTTCGGTGCCCAGGGCATCGGACCGGCGTACCTCGCGCACTGTCGGCCGCAGGTGCCCGAGCGGTGCCGGCAGGTCGCGATGGCACTGCTCGTTCAAAGAACGGGGGGCGTCCCGACGAAGGGGTAGTCGCCGCATCGGTCAGGCCGCCCTTTGCTGCAGCCCCTTTGTGCTTTCCGGGTGGTGTGACGGGGGGGGCACGGCGGACATCTGCTGCCCCCCACACGTCTGGCGCCTCCAAAGTGCTGTTTGGTTCGCCGGACACTCGGGCAGGGGCGGTTTCCCGCGTGGAGCCGCCTTCGTACTGCGTACTTCAGCTTTGCACATCTGCCCGGCCCCTCGACCTGCAGGTTGTCCTGACCGGCCCTGCATTGGGATGGGGGTAGTACGGTTGCATGATGGGCCCAACGGACTGCAGCGTGATGGACGCTGGGGTTGTATCCCAAAGCAAGAGTCAGACCGTCCTTGTGCACTTCGGGTCGGCTCGTTACCTTTGCCCTTGGCTGGGTCTTGGCTTTTGCTGGAAGTCCCGCTGCACCCTCGCTTGCCTCGTGCTGGAGCCTGTCTGAGAGGCGCGTCTTGTGGTGCCATGCGCCGCATGCATCAGCGCATAGGTACTTTGTACTCCTGCTTCTGGGACCTGGCGCTGTGGAGGCCACACTGCGGGCGAGTGTGCCTTCATTCATGTGGTCGTTTGTCCATCCGTGTCTATCGCGGTGCCGATCTAGCCTGGCCAAGTCGCCGAGCACCGAGAGGTACTGTTGCACAGCAGGTCGCACAACACCCCCCACCAACGAACCAAAAAGAATCCGGACCGCGTGCGCCTTTCAAGTGAGGACTGCAGTTGGCCCGGAAGCTCTGGCAGGTGCTGTGCATCACGCCACTGTGCACCCTGAACCAGCGATGCATGAGAAGTGGGGAAGGTTAACCCCCCCCCCCCGCTTTTTTTTTTCCGTGGACCAATCCCATGGCTCAACTGCTCGCTTCCTCTGCCGAGGCGCCCACCTGAACGGCGTTTGTAACCGACAGTGGCGGCTCCCAGCCCCCTCCGATCGCCTTAGTGACTGCTTCTTGACACCTTACAACGCATCCCTGCCCTGAATGCCAAATGCAGCAATTTAGATGTGACCTCTCACATTTTTTTCACGAACCACGCGACCCCATTCATTCCCCTTGAGTGTGAGACCGATTTGTGTGGCATGAACCGCTTCTGACCCCCGTGTCAGTGGAACCTGCCTCGCTTCGTGGGCCATCCACAACAGTTCAAATCGGTGACAATCCACATTGGTCTGGGTTAGGTCTCAACTGTGCTCCCAGAGTTCACAGCACACCGTGTTCTTCAGCCCTAAGCCATGTGCGCATCGCTTAACATGTGGGAAGGGAGGGAGGCAAGGGATATCCGTGCCGATCACCACAACCACTGTGGACACACCTTCCCATCTTGCAGCCCCTGCTTCACAACAGCCACCAGCAGCTTCCCCAGACACACATCCCCCCTGGAGGTATGCATGTCGTAGTAGTGGGTCGCGTGTACCACCCCCCCCCCCCCCACCTTGGGAACCCCCACCCCGTGGCCAAACCCCCCAAGACCCTCGGGCCGACCAACTGCTCGTCGCGGCGGGTGAGACGAATGGCCTGTTGTGGGTCTGCGCCTCATTTGGTTCGTTAGCCGCGATACACCGTCAGCCCGCCCGGCAGTGGCAAGGGGAGGTGGTGGGGCGAACTCCACTGTTTGTGGGGAGCGTGTCCAGAACAGCCCACTTGCCACCACACTGTGACCACGTGCACCACACGCCCTGTCGTTCCATCCTCCGTTGGTTTCCCTACCCCACCGCCTATAGATGTTGACATAGACACCCGCGTGCATCAAGTGTCTGCGGAGCGTGGGCCGCGGGGCGGTCTGGACCCCAAACACGGCGCCCGTTACTCCTCTCCACCATGCTTAGAGCCGTCTATGACTCCCGCCTCTCGTAGATGCGTGTTCGTCGTCTTGCTAGAGCGTGGAGTGGGTTGTGCTGCTGTGTGCCATGAGGGCGTACGAAGGCTCCCCCCCAACCTCGTCTTCGACGGGGTGCTAGCCGTCAGGGATCGTAGTGAGGGTTGGACGGGTGGTGTGCCGTGCTAGTGTGTCAGTGCCCGTGCCACCGAGAGGTGGCTCTGTGACTTGTCCTGCCGCCACCCTGTGTACGGTGTACACCGGGGCCTGTTCCGCCTTAGGAGGCTGCCCCGTTCTGTGCCCCTCTCCATGGCGCATATCCCCAGCAGCCCTGTCAGTAGCGTGCGTGAAGCGGCTACCCGCTAGCTACCGCGAACGGGTGCCTGGGCGTCCGTGCATTACAATGGGTTCAACAAGGGGACGTGCCCCCCTCCCACCGACGCTAGGCCTCGCCTGTCCAGTATTTGCCTTCGCCTACGGATGCTCCGTCTCCGTACGTCAGGCCCCCTTTGGTCCATGTGCCTAGTACCACCGCCACCCTGCGGCTAGGCCAGCCTCTCTCCGCGGGGGGTCATGTCGAGGAGTCATTCACGCCAAAGGCGCGGTGGTGCGCCGCGCCGCTGGTGCCCCCGCCACCTGACGGAGTGGTCGAAGCCGCGTCGGACTCAGGGGCTTTGTCCCACAATGACGCTTACTCGCACAATGACGACCCGCTTGAATGATGACCGATGTGCTGCCTTCTCTGTCCGGCTGCTCTTGCTAGGGGCGTCGAGGGTACAATTGTGCGTGAGCCAACGTGGGTGTGGGGCTCTGACGATGGGCCCCGGCTTGCACACGTGGGGCGATGTCTCCGTGCCTCTGCGGTGCGTGTGGGGCACCGGCTCTGGGTCCTTGCAGGGTGTGTGGGGCACCGACCCTGAGCCTCTGCAGCGTGAGTGGGGGGGCCACTGAGGCTCCTACCGGGTGGATACGGGGCGCCGGCTTTGGGTCTGCAGGTGTGAAGGGGCCGCTCGCATGTCAGAGTCACGGGCCCTGTGGACCGCGTGACCTATGACCCCGGGATGGCCCTCCCAAAAAGAGCGGAGCAGCAATCCCGTCCAATCCAATCCTCAAGCCGAACCCCCCCCCCCCCCCCACACACCCTCCGGCGGACCCCCCCCCCCAACTGCCCCCCACCCCCCCCCCCCCCAAGTTTTGACAGATAGCTTGGGGGGGGGGGGGGCTGTCGCATCAGCACCGGTTGTAGTCCCCCCCCCCCCTGTGGTTTGGGGGAGGGGGGCTGAACTGCAGAGGTCAAGAACGTTGTACACTCAACCATTACTAACCCCATTCCCATGATTAAAAGGAATAGTGTCAGGGTACTAGAAAGGTTGGTTCAAAACGGGGGGGGGTCGGGATTTGATACAGTGCTGGCCCCATTTGCGCCAACAGTCTGTTGGCCTGCACCCTGCACCATGCATTGATTTCTTGTCATGTGTATACCCGGGCTGTACTGTGCCGTGATGTCCCTTGCATGGACCCATCCACGGGGGCTTGCATTTAGAGAACGCAAATTTTGGTGCGGCAGGATTTGGCCCCATACAACTCTGCCTCATCTTCCGGTTGTGTTCGAGTTTTTTTTCTAATTCTCTGCCACCGTGGCACAGGTGTCGCAATTCATGGCATTCATCAAACTGTCAGAGGCACTGAATTCATCCCCATGTGTGTATAGCAACGCCATGCTTGTACAGGGGATTCCCAAGCTGGGATCCATGCTTTTGTGTTGCTCCGCCGTCTTGGAATTCTGCGCCAAATGTGTCCAATGGTATTTACCAGTTGGTGCAACAACCGCTTGACTTTTTTTTCGTTTTTCGTTTTTTTTGATGAATTTTTCGGAGTTTGGAGTCTGGGAAGTACGCCAAAACCTGTGCACTGTAGGTGCGCTGGTTTGGGAACCTCCACTTTGCCGTCCCTGAATGCTTTCTTGTGATGATTTGATTCATCATGCCCGTTCAATCCTCGCATGGTGCTGTAGGCACTGGAAGACATGCAATGGAACACCCACAGCCCAACGCCAACACCGCACCCACCACACAAGACAACCAAGGCCACACGAACACACACAACACAAAAGGGATGCTTCCTTGATGCACTCCTGGGAGCCAACACCATCCCGACCACACCGGGAAGTGAAGGCAGCCCAAACCTAAGTAAGGGAGTCGCCCCTACGGGGGGGGGGGGGGGGGTTGGCACCCGGCTACGCGGTTGACCATTGGGCAGCGACCTAAAAGATGTACTGCCCACAAGTGGCTAAGTTCTGTCACCAGAGCCTAGACGTAGCATCCAAACCATTGGTGGTCACTGCACACAACCAAACAGGGGATGGACTCACACAAGTCCCTAGCTCCGAGGCGTGGACATCCCGGAGTGAAATCCTCAAGCAGGGAGCCCCTCAGCAGCCTGGAATACACAAAAGCAACAATGCATCACATTCACCACAAAACAACCCCAACAAACACCAGTGACAGGTGAGTTTGCAGATTTGGAGACATGTGCAGAAGTGCCCGGTGCCCCTAGAAGTGCCCGGTGCCCCTGGTGCCACCCAGATCACAGTGGGACCACCCGACAGCCACACCGGGAGGCAGGGAGTGACATGAGGCCCCCCAGGCAGCGCACACTAGCAGCGGTGAGTGCGCCGGTAGAAGAAAAAAGAGCACCAAATTGGGAAGAACGCACACAGCAAAGCAACTGGGCACAAGGCCGCCCCACACATGGCAGTGAGACAAGCCCCAACAGGACACACAGCAATGCACAAGGGAACCATGAGGTGCGAGCACTGCTACAACCGCCAAATGCGGCGCACGCCGAGTGAGCCATCAGCAAACGAGCCCCCCCCTCCCTCTACGAGGTGCCCGCAAACTCCACAAGGGCGGGGGCTGCGCCCCACGCACTGGGAGGTGCCCGCCACGGGGGTGGCAACAGGGCCGTGACCAACCAACCGCCCGCGGGACAGTCAACGTTGTATGGAGACATGAGATCCGCATACAGAGGGGGGCAGGCAGGTGGGACAGGAGTGGGTGCCCAAAAGGGGCACCCAGGAGCGCCAACAGACAGGGGGAGGAGCAACACAGACACACAGAACACGGGAGCCACACCAAGAGGGACGAGGGCGAGCACAACAGACAGGGAGGAGGGGCGCAGCAAGGCAGGAGAGGCAACCAGGACTGGGAACCAGAATGGAGGGGATGGGAGAGCGTGCGCATGGGGGGCAGCAACCTAGCCAGCCAGCCCCGTCGCTACCGGGGTGCCAGGGCAACCCGTGCTCGACCGGCATCAGGTGGGGGGTGTCTCCCGCAGCCCGGGTGGGCTGTTTGCGCAACCGGAACGGGAGCCCACCAGGGGCAGACCAGCCGTGAGGGGGAAAGGGACATATGGTGGACTGTCTGGACAACGCGTGGAGGAGCAGGGCACCTGGGCCTCACGCACACGGAAACACAGCGAGACAGGTTATGGACGGCCTGTGGACAGAGGCGCGTGGACAGCAAAAACAGTCAAACGACCCTGGCAACAACAACCACAACCTCAACACGCCAACTAGAGGGCGCCACTGACGCGCCAACAGCACACCATGCCACATCCAGCACAGCCCTGGCACACCAACCACTGGGCTCTGCGAACGCGGAAACGACACCAGCAGGAGCACCGGCCGCAGCGGCCGACAGAAAGCAGCAACCCGACGCAACATGAGAAGGCAAGAACGGGTGACTGTCCAGGGCCCCGTAAAGAAACAACAACCAGACGGAGTGTCACACAGGGGGGTCAGTGAGCCTTTATGGCAGCCCCCGGCCCCCATTTGGGCAACAACAACAACAGCTGGCCGAAAAGCTGATATGCAGCAGGTTCGCACTCTGCCAGTGCGTTTTTGCAGTGCGGTTTTCACGCACCAATTTGCATCGTGTTTCCTTCCCACACCTCTTCCAAGTTACGTGCTTCTATGCAGTAACCCTTTGTGAGTGGCTGTTTAACAAGTCTACCAACGGTCCCACCTACACCTTCGCTCACCTCGCCTTCATCAGGTTTTACCCCTCCTGGGGTGTTTGGGGTCTCACGCTTAGTTGACCATGGTAGCCCTGGGTGTGACCCACCAAAGGCAATTGTTGTGCATGGTGGCCTACCGCAACAATGTCTATGCCGCACGATTGTCCATCGCATGTTGCTGGGAGGAGAGAGTGTGGCAAGGGTCAGGTAGCCAGTTGTACCCCTCCCCATCTTGGGTTAGGGGTGATGGAGCGGTCTGTCTCCTCTGTACTCTGCGCCCCCCTCCTCCCCCCCCCCCCGTCCCAAGACGTATTTTGGGGGGGGGGGTAGCAGGCACGGTGCGCACACGGTGCATGCATTGGGGTTCTGCCACGAGATAAACCCGCACTCTGGAGGCACAAACCACTCCGCAGCCCTCCAAGGCACAGCATTTTGAGGGCTTCTTCGCACGAGGGAGGCACGGATTTGGGGTGAAGAGAGAGCATCGGCAGGGTTTTGGACCAGACACCCAAGGGTCTCCCCACCCTTGTCCAACGACGTGGACCTTGTGGAGCTGAACCGAACCCGGGGACCTGGAACTTTGGGGCAGCGGTGTGCGGGGGGTACCTCAAAATGACGTGGCGATCATTTTGGGGTCACATGTCTCCTCCCCCTCCCCAACAAACCCTCCAAAGGGCCAACTGGCACACGTTCTCAGCCTTCATGGCAACCCCCCGCCCCCTCGGCCTAAACAGCATTCCGCAGCGGTGTACCGGTGTTGCGCACCAACGTTCGTGTCCCCAGGGCCCCGGCAGCCCCACGTAAATGCCTGACTGCCCTTGTGCCCCCGCGTGCCCATCTCCCGCAGCATCATGGCGCCCCCCGTCCCATTGACCGAGGCAGCCCGGCTGCACAACCCCGGCAGCCCCGGTGGCTCGGCCTCGCACTTCCGCGTGGCTGCCGGCATGGCCTGCCTTGTGCTGGCCCTCTGCGGGGCCGCCCTGCACACCGCCCCCGTCGCATCCTCCTCCTGGGCCGCCCCACCCACCGCGACCCGCTTGACGCCACACACCCAAGGCCTCAGCCACGGGGCACGCCCCCTCCCCGTCGCCAAAGCCCCCCCCACGCGGCCTCTGCACGCGCGGCCCCTCTCCGGCTCCGCTGCTGCCGCGTGCGCAGGGCCCTGTGCACCGGACGTGGCGGCCGCGCTGCAGAGCCCCACTGTACTGAGTTCGACGGCCCCTGTCCTCTGGGCACTGGCGTCCGCAGGTCTCCTGGCGGTCGCGTATTCGGTGCGCCCGCGACCCTCTCACCCTCCGTCGCGGGGCGTTGAGGACGTGTTGGGGCCTGTGGAGCCGCACCGGCCCCCCTTCGACCCCTGCGGCCGCCGGGCGGTGCTTCTCGGGGCGCTGCCGGCTGCCGCCGCGCTGGCGACCCCCCCGCGGATGGCCTTTGCAGCGGAGGACTTGACCACTGCCCAAGTGGACAACGGCCGGTGGGCCTTCGACTACCCGTCGGACTGGGAGGTCTTTTGTGTGTGTTGCGCCGGTGGCACGGCCGTTCTGGACCCTTCTGCAGCCTCCGCATGTGTGATCCCCGTGGCGTTCGGTTTGATGAGGCAGGGATGCGGGGCTGCCTCTCCCTCGTCACAGGGGGCGCACTCCACCGGCAGCACCACAGGCACAATGCGTGGACCTGCGGCGCACCGCCGATGGGTAACACTTGATGATCCGGAACCCCCTTGACCCTGTGGTACAGTTTCTTCGTGGGGTGCAGGATTCACATGGGGGCGGGGGGGTATACTGCGGGGTGTGCATCGGGAGGGGAAGCAACAACGTCGTTCAGACTCAATCCACGACACCCCCCATCTCAGAGGTATCCCCGCGAACCGAACGGCCAAGTACTGCCCATTGCCGTGTTGCCGGAGACGGAGAGAACTGGGTCTGGGGCGAGGTAACGGTGCGGAGGCATGGCAAGTACCCCCCGCCCCAGAGGCTTGCCTTCAGACCGGCGTCTGTGGCGGAGGGTGGCCATTTGCCGCAGGTCTGTCCATTGGGATGTGGCTGAACTGCGGTTTGGTGTACAATGGGGGCGGCAAAGATCAGGGGCGCACACTTCACGGGTGTCGGTGTCAACAGCAGCCACCCGCATGTCTCACAGGGCCAGCACGGCGTGTTCCACCACGATGCAGGTCGGGCCGGATGCACGTCCGACATGTTCCCCCACGGTGCCCCGTCCCGTGCTGAGCACATGGGGGGTGCTGCGGTTCAGGGCAGGACGGGCCAGGGACGCAATGGGTGGTTCATCTTGGGGGCCGGGTTGATGCTCCCGGTGATGGTGGGTGTAAGGCCCAACGTCTGTGAATTCCCATTCCTGTGCCATCACGTGATGGGAGGGGGGGGTGACTGTAGGCGCACACCTTGGGGACCCAGGATTACCGCTGTTGGGGTGTGCAAGCACCCCGTGGGGGGGGAGGGGGGGCGTGGGACATAGGCAACTGGAACTGGTACAGCTTCTCGTCGAGCTGTGCTCTTCCCTGTTGCTTCCAGACGGTGTGCCGGCTTCAGGCTTTGGGTTCAATGTTCACAGGGTACAACAGCGTCTCCATGGGGCCCTGGGGAGGGGCTTGGGCTCGGACCTGGGCATAATGGGGGGGGGGAGGGGTATGGGCTTGTCCAGACGGTCGGGTCTGCTGCACTTCACGTGGCTTTTGCCGCCAGGTCATCAAAAAGCCTCTGAAGACGCATTTCCAGGAGCTTGAGGTCAAGAGCCCGACCATCAAAAAGTGCACCGTCGGCATCGCGGTGGACCCCATCAAACTGGCCAGTCTCGAGAAGTTCGGGGACCCCACCTTCGTGGCAGAGCGCGTCGTCAACGTGGAGCGGAACAAGAACGGGGTCCGGGAGGTGAAGCTGCTGGACGCCGCCAACGCGCCGCGGGATGGGCTGTCGTACTACACGATGGAGTACGAAGTGGACAGCGAGCGCGGGTACTACCACTACCTCGCGAAGCTGACCGTGGCCAACGGTTTTTTGTACGTGCTCACGGCCAAAGTCAAGGATGGGTCTTGGGAGGAGGGCAGACCCGCGGTGCAGAAGATCCTGGACACGATGCAAGTGACGGTGTCCGCGTAGCAGAGGGCACTGGACCGGGGCAGAGGAGAGGGGGGGGGGGAAGGGGTACAACCTGCGGATGCGGAGGGGAGTGGGCAGCCTAGACTGTACAACAACCCCCGCCACATCCAGCACAGCCCCAGCACACCAACTACTGGGCTCCGCAAACGCGGAAACGACACCAGCAAGAGCACCGGCCGCAGCGGCCGACAGAACGCAGCGACCCGACGCAACATGCGAAGGGAAGAACGGGTGACTGTCCAGGGCCCCGTAAAGATACAACAACCCGACGGAATGGCACACGGGGGGTACGGACGTGTGCTGAGTGTCTATGTTTTTTTTTAAAGGTGCGTACGGCACTTCTACCGCTGATGAGCGTTCTTTCTGCCACGCGCCGTTCTTTTCCTGAGTCCCTCAGTTGCTGTGCAGCACTCCCACGAGGTATGGGTCAGGGGAGGTCTGGTCTGGCCTTGTGGCAGCGCCTGGGTATGCGGACCCACCCTCCCTCCACCCGCTGCCGACGCCGGATCAGATCTGTGATAAGTGGGGCACCGCTTTGCCTGTTAAAGAGCAGGTGGGGTGTGTGGGGGGGGGGTGACCGTAAACTAAGCGCCCCACAGCCCGCCCACCCCTCCTGCCCCACACCCCCGGCACGCAGTGGAAGCGCCGCACCGCCAAGCCTCCGATGTTTGCAGGCCGGAGTGCGTGCTCCGCCATCGAGGTCCCGGTGTCAGGTATGAGACTACCGCGCAGCCCCCACAGCCTCTGCCGGTCCGTACCGCGGGTATCGGGGGATGGGCCTGGAAGGAGCCCAGGCCCCCTGCCCCCCCCCCTCCCTGTGCGGAAGGGGCGGTGGTGGGACCCCCCGTGGGCGTGAGGTGCTGCCCTCATCGGCGCCCCCCCACTCCCCCTCTGTGGGCGGGTGCGGACTCTGCCCCCTGCACCTCCTGCCCGCGGGCCTAGTGCCACGGAGTGGCGCTGCGTGCCTGTGCAGGAGCCACTGGCGGTGCCGGGTCTATTTAGGGCATGGCGACGGGCCTCTGTGTATGCCGCGTGCAAACCTACTCTGCTGCCGTGTTTTGGTGCGGGGTCATGTGGCCTGCACGGAGAGAGGGCGTGCTGACGCATTCGCGGGTCTGGGTTTGGTGTGGGGGGGGGGCTGCCCTGTCCCGGGGGTATACCAGACTCACCCGCCGGCATCACTCACTGAGCCGCGGTGGCGCACTTCCCCTCGGGTCGGCTCTCGCCTGCTCGTCTGCCGTACCCGCGCTCTGCGGTGGCCTGCCCTCCACAGCTCAACCCTTTGCAAGGCCTTCACCCTAGAGCCCCCCCGGGGATCACTCCCAAGGGCCTTTGTGCGCGCGACCTGGTGGGCACGGGGCATGATGCCCCTTCCCGGGCCCCGTCGGCTGCGCATTCGCTTCGAGCCCCCCTCCCGGCGGGTGGGGGGCAAGAGGCGAGAGGGCGGTTTGGGAGCGGGGGGGGGGGGGGACGCAAGAGCTGTGCCGCATCTTGTTGTGCGGCAAACTGGAGCGGGAGGTTGCGCCCCAGCCAAGTGAAGTGTGGGTGGGGGCAAATGTGTATTGGCACGGCTGACAACCACATGAGACGGGGACCCTACCCCCCTTTCCCTTTACCCTCAGGCGGCATGCCAACCCACCCCCTTCGGCACACTTACTCGGCCTTTATGGCATCCGCCCCCCAACCGCACCCCCTTCCCCCCACTTGCACAGACATGAGCCTCCCATCCACACATGCAATGCCCCTCTGATGCACGACTTGATCCATCTAGTGACCTAGCACTAGTCTAAAAATCCTCAGGATGGTAGGTGTGGGACGGATTGCCCACACACACTGCCAGGCACCGGCCGCTCATGACACCTCGCGTGAACCGTCGTAACAGTCGTCCCGCCACGTGACTCCGCTCTGTGCCAATGTGGCAGCCGGCGGCGCAACCATCGTCCCCCCACCGTACGTCTCGCTCACTCTTCTCACTCCTCCTGCTCTCACTCATGTGTCTCCAAGGGCGAGTGCCGCACTACTTGTGCGTTCCTCCCCTTGCGCAACCCCCCACCTCTCTGCAGCGGGTGTGGCAAATTGTATCCGTTGTTGGCCAAACGTCGACCCCGCCGAGATGACCTTCTAGGCCTCTACGCGAAGGATCGCAACGTGGACTGCATTGGGTGTATCCGCCCTCTCCGCCTGACACCTTGTGCAGGGGTGTTGTGACCCTTTCTCGGCTGACCGCGCTCCCCGCACTACACGCTCTCCCCCACACGGTGGCAGCCCGGCCCACCGGCGCGGGACTCCCCTCTCGTTCCCCCCCCGCCCCCCACGTCCTGGGACCCTCGTATGGCGGCGCGCCCCGGGGCAGCGCCCCCAACCGCCTTGTGCGTTCTCATGCTTTCTATTCTACCCTCCACAACGGCCACTCTCGTGGCGTTATTATCCCCATGGCACATGTGACCGCGTTATGCGACGTGCGTACACCTGTGCACCGAATGGGGCAGGGCGGTTGTTGGACTCAATGACACCCTATACCACTCGTATCCGATAGAAACATGTCATGGCGGTCTACGCCCTCGTCCCAAGACTGCACACACACTCCCGCCCGTCGGCGCACTGGGCGTTGCTGTGACACGGACCATTTTCGGAGTTGCTCATGGATATAGCAAACTCCGATGACGCCAACCGCTTACTACAGATCCCGGACATGATCACTGACACTACTCTGGACGCCGTAGTGGACACCGCTATCTCTGAACTCTGCGACGCCATGCGCTGGGTAGCAACCGAAGGCACGGTGCAGGCTATCGCCTCAATATCCGGGGTGTGGACCCCTGCGGGGCTAATGCTCACGGCCACTAGTACCATCGCGGCGAGCGGTGCAGATGTCCGCGCCGTTGAGCACATCTCCCTCACGCGGGTGCAAGGTGGTCCCCTACTGGACTATGTCTCCAAGGACCCTAGCTCGGCTACATCCGGCCTAGTCACCCGCCGGAGCCCTAGCCACGCTCCTATTTCCCCGACCCGGCTCAAGTATCTCACTCTCAAGCAAATGTACCACCCCGAGGAGAAAGCCCCGTCCCCGGATGCTGATATAGCCCCGTACATGCAAAATCAGAAGGTGACGCACAAAATACAGAAACCCGTGTCCCCAGTCCGTGCCGGAGCACCTCCAACCGACGTGGGACCGAGTCAAAGCGAGTGAGGTCATGTCCGCGTTTTGGGCGCTACCCAATGACATCCACAATGTTCTCCAGACGGCCCAGATACCAACTACGGAGTTGATTCCCCTCAAGCACCACCTGCTCGCATGGGCTTCCTCCGTGTGCCTCACAGGCCAGCTCACTGCTACACCCGTGGCATCCCCCCCCCCCCCCCGCCTGCTAACCAATGAGGGACTCTGGTCGCCGGACCAGCTCCGCCCCCTCGTTGAACGCTTTGTCCTGCCGATCTGCGGTGCGTAACTCTTGCATCAAATCGAGCAAACAAAGGAACATTTCTGGGCCACCGCCCCCACGTTTGTCATGATACAGGTGGGCATACAAGACACCGCCGCACCGCCCGCCCTCACCCCCCCCCCCCCGCTCGCCATTCCCCGTACCTCACCCGCGGTTTGCAGGCCCCTATCCGTTCGGAATGTTGTTAGCGAGCGGTTCCTTCGCCCACCAACGCCCAGCCCCAACCACATTGCTGCCTAGTGCCCCAAATTTGTCCTTCTCCGCACCCGAACCGCCTTCTGAGGTGGTGGAGGCGGGCGCCGGAGCCCACCCACCCCCCCCAGACCAGGCGGTCGAGCCAACGCCCACGAGCCCACAGTTGCTCCCTCAAGAACCCCCTGCCCCGGACCCTGCATCCAACCACAAACGGCTCCAAGCCCGCGACGCCGAACTGCAACGGAGGCTCCGGGTCGTGCAAGGCGACCTCCAATTGTTCGCAACTATGTGGCCCCACGTTCTAGCTGCCGGCCCCCAACTCGCCTTAGTTTTTGGCCCCCCCCCCCCCCCCCAGTAATTCTAGCGGCAACAGTCTTGGTCTTGCCACAAGCCCCGGTTCTCGCCGCGTTGGCGTAGATACTGCGGCAAGGAGTCACAAAAAGCGGATGTGCACCGCCCGCCCCAAGCATCTCCTTTGCTGTCCTAGCCCCCGTCACCCCCCCCCCCCCCCGAATGGCCGCTAGTCCGACGGCACCGACCATGGCCCCGGGTGCCACCCTCAAGCCCCTTAGGGAGTGCGGGGCAGCAAGGGGGCAGCAATGTGGCGCTCTTGGCAGCCATGGTGGTCCGGGCAGCCAGGCCAATCCTCTTGGTAGGCGTTGTGGCGCTGAGGCGGGGATCGGTCCGGGCCACGGCGACGGGGTGGCAACCTTCCCTCCCTAACGGAGGGGCTGCTGCGCCGGCGGTACTCACGGGGGGGACGTCTCCTCGGTCCCGGTACGCGACTCCCCCCCCCCCCTCCCCCCCCCCCTCCCTGCCCTCCGGGCCAACTTAGTTGCCAAGGGTCAACAGCTACTGGCCATACATATAGTGGCGCCGAAGGCGCCTCAATTTTTTTTTTCCATTCCCCTTGCCCGTTTTGTCCACTTTGCACCCCAACATTATCCTTGAACCCAACCTTGACTCTAATGCCCACCCCAACCCTCAGCCTACTCCTAACCCTACCCCCAAACCTTTCCCTTGACCCTAACCCTAACCCTAACCCTAACCCTAGCCCTAGCCCTAACCCTAACCCTAGCCCTGCCCCTAGCCCTAGCTCTCACCCTAGGCTCGGGTTAGAATGAGTGTTGGGGTCCAAAATGGAGAGCAATGATGTGGCAAAAGCAGCCATGAACGAAATTTGGGGGATCTTGTGCAGCCCAATCAACATGGCTGGCATGGCCAAACCAACTGGCTGCAAAGGTTAGGGTTAGGTTTATGGTGATGGTATGGTTAGAGGGAGGGCAAGGGGAGGCAAGGGGAGCCTGTGCCCCCCCCCCCCCCCCCGCCCCCCCCCTCACCAGCCCGAAATCTCCCCACCTGGACCCCCCCCCCCAACCGACCCTCCCCGAACCCGCCCCCTGCAACTGTCCATGAACGAACGTGCATTCATGCTGACATCATGGATTCTGCCGGTCGTGGCATGGGTATCCAAGGCATATTACGCCCCAGTCTCGGTGATCAGACAACTGAAGTTGGTGTACCACGTAACTGTGGGTACCAACAGCTGGGGAATCACCCTACCAATCCTCTCACGACCAAGAACGCAAGGGGGACTGGCACTACCAGAACCAGAACTGTTTCTTATGCACCAGGCAGCGGCTCCGTTCGTCAGCCTGTTGGGAGAGCCTCACAAATTCCCTAACAAGGCAGTGGAGACCTTCTATGCATGGGCAACAGCCATAGGGTTCACACCATCCAAGGACAACCTTCCATATATTCAACCGGGCATGGTCCGAACGGCAGATCTCACATTTCTTGGGATGGTCGGCGAAGGCACACTCCAACATTCAGCGAGTGGCCCCGCAGGTGGCCCCCCCGGCAAACCGGGACCGCTTGCCGTTGTGGCACTCTGTGTATTTCCGAAATGAGTTCCGCTGCTCCTACTACAACACGAAATTGATCCGGCAGGGGGTGCTGACGTGGGGTCAATTCCAAACTTTGGAGGACGCAAGATTGCTCAATGCACTGCCTCGGACATGGAAAGGGGTCTACAATCCTGGGGGACGACTCCTCAACAAAGTCCCGTCACAAGGGGGGTTTGATACCCCCGCGGTCCATACCCAAAACTGGACCAGGGCATGGCTGCTCTAGTTCTACGCCTCTCAGCCAGGGGTCCGCGACCCGCAAACACCGGAGGTATGGGAACAGTTGGCACAGGCACAGCTACCACCGAGGGTTCAAGACTTTGCGCGAAAGGCGCTGTGGCACAAACTGACCGTACATGCAAGAGTCTACAAGAGGTCAGGCACTGACAAGTGCCCGGTGTGCTCACAAAAGGAGACGGTTAAACACGCGATGGTCGAGTGCCCCATGTTCAAAGCGGCGGCGGCGGTTATACGGCATTACTATGGCCAGGTGGCAACTGATAACGGGACATCCACAGTTCGTGATATGATGGAGTCCGACGACCAAGAATGGTTGCTGAAAACGGACCAAGGCTGGGCGATGTGGTCAGCAAGAAGTGCCCACTAGCGATATCGATGCGAAGTCAAGGCAGGAGCGTCGCCGGTGTTCACGTCATACCTTACAACATGGCTAAGGGAGCTATGTGAGTGGGTGGGATTTTACACAGGGGAGCGCAGGGAACAATGGAAAGGCCTTCAAAAATCACTGGAACAACTTCGAGACCCCGGAGTGCAGCCGCGACAAGGGGAAGTGCAAGTACATGGGGGACTGAATGCATGGTGGCAAACACACACGGAGTGCTTCACCCAAGAAAAATCAGCCGACAATCATAGTTGGCAAAGGGTGGCGGAACCACGTCCGAAGCGCCCGAGGCAGGCAGGCCCGGGAGTGCTACAAGGAGTGCAAGATCTGATTGCAGAGCTGGTGGAGAAGGGCTACACGATAGTGTACACTGATGGATCGTCGAAGCGACTAAGCCACAAGGACATGCGCAGGGCCGGGGGATTTGGCGTGTTCGCGGCGGAAGACGACCAAGGACCAGAGGTGCGCTTCTGTGGCTACGTACCAACACACCACAGGCAAACAAACAACGGAGCAGAGCTTTGGGCAGCCGTGGAAGCCTTACAGGGATTCTGGGTGCCAAAACTGGCAATCCTCACCGACTCGCAATACCTGCAGCTGGGAACGACTGGCAGGGCCCAACACTGGAAGTCAAAGGGATGGACAACCACAGCTGGAAAGCTGCAAGTCCACGTCCCAGTCTGGGAATTGCTGCTCCAGGAAATGGCGACGCCGGGAAGAGAAGTCAGGTGGGAACATGTCCCAGCACATGTCAACGTGCAGGGAAATGAGATGGCGAATGGATTGGCCATGGAAGGCATGTGTTCAAGCCCACTGTGGTCACAGCATGTTGCACCAAAATCATCATCAGGGTCAGAGTCCACGGTAGGTTTGACGGGAGGGTCGGGATCAGAGTCAGAGGGCACAAGGGCACTCTGGTCATCCTTGGGTATGGTACCCATGGACAATGATGAACTGACAGGGGAAGCATCCGGGGAGCCAGCGCCACGTGAGATGGGACCGTACTCCTCAAGCAGTACAGAAAGTGAGGAAATGAGGACAGGACACACACACCAGGGAGTGCTGTCGAGTGCACTGTCAGCAGCAGACACACTGTCCTTCAGCACTGATGTGAGTGACACCAGGCGACAGCGCAAGAAGCGAAGGCCCAGGAAACGCAGGAACCTAGGACAGGGTCGATAATGACAGAGCTAGTAGCCCTTGCACAATGGTGCAGACATCTCACAGGCACCAAGCACAACAATGCATTGCGAACGAAGGACTACAAGCACGTGAAGCAGAGCTGACCACAATGGCCTGGGCCCGCAACCAGCAGATCTGGCTCCGACTGGACCAACCACATGACACCAGGATGCACTGTGAGATTGTGGACAACCATGGGGAACCACTGCTGATGAGCAATCAGGAGCTCTACTCGGTGATGGTCCAGATCAACTAGACCCCGAAGACCCAGGCTCTGGCGAACATGCAGGTCCAGTGGCGACCCAAAAGTGCAGGCAAGTGGCACCCGTTCCAGTGGGAGGCGGTCCTCCACTGTCCGACGGCAGAAGGGCACAGAGCGGTGCCCTCCTCGATAAGCAGAACTGGAGATTGCATGCATGTGTGGCGCAGGCCGAGCGGACCTCTTGCTATTGTTCCAAAGAACGCTCTTCAGACAGGCGGTCCCGGTACCCGGGGACGCTGTGCGGTTCCTCTACACGCTGCTGAACACACCCCCATGCGAAAGAAGATACGCATGACAGGGGGATACACAAAGGAGAAGAAGAGTGGAGCGCATGGTGCCATGGTGCAGATACCCCATCGTCGTGGCTCAGTGCATACACCACACCTCTTCCGTCCCGTGGAGGATGGTTCGAACCCCGGGGGGGATAGAGATGCACCGAACAACCCGAACCCCCTTTTTGGGCGAGAGAGAGAGGGAGAGAGAAACAGAGAGAGAGAGAGGGTAGAGCACAGTGGGAAAGGAACAGAGAGGTGCAACTGGAGAGAAAGAGCAGGGGAGAGCAAGAGAGATTGGGAGGGAGAGAGTAGGAGAGAGACCCACAGAGCAAGAGACCCGGGCTAACCGGCGCAAAGGGAGGTGTTGGGTTCGAGCTGACCAGGGTGGGTTCGAGCCGACCAGGGTAAAAGGGACGCCACGGCGGCACGGAACAGTCAAGAAATGAAAAAGCAGGGCGCCGTAGCGCCCCTGAGCCACAGGCTCGACACGTTGTCACGTGTTGAACAGCCGAAACATGACTGGGGCTGCGAGAGTGCGGCCCATGTGAGGATGACGGAAGCAAGTAGGCATGAATGTGTGCGCAGCATGTGCATGCATGGTGTGGAGCTGAAATGGTATGTGCCACACGCAAAACAGCAATGATATGTTGAGTTGCCTGACAGTCGGAGCACATGCTGAAATGCTGAGACGCCTTTGCGCCAACCAAGGCGCCTTTGCGCCCCTGAGGATCGAGTATGACACGTCCTCACAAGCCAGAGAGCAAGTGCATGACAGGGGCACGACCTGCAGGGCAAGGGTTAGAGACTAACCGGCGCTGTGGGTGGGTGGTGGGTGCGAGCTGACCTCAATGTCCAGAGGACCAGTGCCAATGCACAGCCAGCAACCACCTGGTGTGGTACAGAACTGGTCTACGCTGCAGTGCAGCAAGCAAAACACTGAACAATGTGGTTATGACCATGCGCCTGTGACACGGGGGCGTATGCGAGCCCAGTTTCCGTTGCCTCATGGCCAATGCCCCCCCCCCCCCCGGGGCATTCGGCCCACTTCTACTGTGGTGGGGAGTCGCGTACAGAAGCGAGGAGACGTCCCCCCCGTGGCGGTACTCAGCCGCAGGTTCGTCATCGGAGTCAGCGTGCGTCAAGTCCACCTCGGTGTCGTTGATCGCCCGGTGGCGGCCCTTCCAACCGCGTGACCCCAGACATAGCCTTTTCGGGCGGTCACGGTCTTGATCTAGTGTCTGGTGTGAAGGGCTGGCGCTTCGATTCTGCCCACGAAAATTTCCACCGTCTCCCGGTGTGGTGCTTGACCAAGCGCATGCCGCGCTCGCAATCTAACGGTTTGATACCCATGGTTGAGTTGGGCTTCGCTGATTGATGCCACACCAGACCCCAATTTGTCGCGTAGGATGCCTCCTAGCAATCCTGCATTGACCTCCCCGGCTGGGGGATCGTCCACCTCCTGCAAACCAATCCACAACGATTTTGAGTATACGGCACGGTCAATTTTCTGCGGCGTGTACGTTAGCTTCTGTGCGGTCCCGGCCTCGCTGCTCGCAGCAGCGGCGGCCTCGGGTTGGACCGTCGGGTCACTTGGGAGTGCTTGGACGTGTGGAGGATGCGCTATGAAGTCCTGCAGGACCACCTCAATGCCTGGCAGGGTGGAGGCGTTGGTGTTCAACCATTCCCACTGAGTGCGGATGGGTGCCTGGGGGAACGAGCCTACCTGGGTACCGTATTGCCGGGACACTTTTAGGTGCAGGGAGTGAGCCACTTTGTCGACGCACCCGTGTTGGATCGTAGGAATCCAGAAGTCCACCAGAGTTCTCTCCGACCCCCTAGTCGCCATGGCGCACAACCGGTATGCCCCGCCGCCCTGGAGCCCACCGACCGACCCCCATCGGTATCGGGCGTAATTCGGCTGGGGCCCCACAACAGGTGACCCACCCCGCCAAGCTCGGGGGCATGCAATGAGGATCTCGCCGATGCTGTAGCCGGTCTGCGCCGCTCCCTCTTGCAAAGTGCCCCCAAAACAATTAACCTCCAGCTCAGGCCCTTCACGCCTGCCTCCCCTCCACGGGAGTGGGGACTCGTCACCATACCGCCGCCAGACACGGCCCTACTCGTCGCCCCCCCCCCCCCCCCTCCATGCGCTGCAAGTCGCCCTCCACCTCCCCGCGGGAATACACTATTACACGGCCAGCACTGGGGCCGACACTTGGCCTAGAAAGGTTTTCCAGCTGACCGGTGCCTTGCACTGTGTGCAAATCGCTGGAACAGCTGGATCCGTGTGCCGCCTAGCCGCCGTCTCAGCAGCTTGAATCAATGGCAGTGCCCGCCGGCGCAGCCGCACCCCGCGTTGGTTAATGCCTCACGTGACCTTGACCACGGGGTTGCCACTATCTATGCAACGCGTATCAATTTTCTCACGGATCACCAAGTGACAAAGGCGGCTCCACTCATGGCGCATGTCCAGACCGTAAGGTCGCCGTCCGCCAGCCGGTAGACATTAGCGTGGCTGTGGGTTACCTAGTTCACGGTGAAGTGGGTGATAACGGCACGGCCAGAGGTGTGGGCTTGTTGCCCGCTGATGGTCATGTCGGGGGCTCGGAATAGCATGATTGTGCGCCCACTAGCGGCGTGTGTCACGGCCTATACAACGTGGTATAGCGGGTGGATGGGCATCAGGATCTATAGGCCTGTTTTCTGCAGGTGCTGCAAGTGGAGGGACAGGGGGAACCGATACTCACGGATCATGGCGTTGAGGGCACGGAGCTTCGGACGCAGAGACATCTGGACGTTGAGAGTAACCACATCGGGGTGGGGGCTAGGGCCTACGATGTATGGTGCGCCATTGGGGGTATATCCTGAGCAGCGTGTCGCCTGCGATGGCAGGAGGCAGAGCCTTCGGGAGACCTTGGGCCTAGCATCCGAGGTGCCGGGGCACGCACATGGCAACCACGACCAGAAGGCTGGTTCGGGTGAAGCTGGTGGTGGTTACTGAGACACGGTTGTGTCGCCGGGAGGAGCACATGGTGGTGCTCTGGGAGGATGTGGGATACAGGTGGCATGCCTCTTTGGGCTTTGTAGTTGGTGTGTATGCAGGAGATCTTGGACTAGATTTACCCTCACATCCTCCTTACCCCCGCCTGGATGGTTGTCCTTACCGGCAACCTCAACGCGAATTGCTCGCCTCCTCGCCTCCCGCTATTGCCCCCCCCCCCCCCCTTTGCGACGTGCTCCTCCCCACTTTAACCCGGCTTGGGCTACGCCGGCTGGCCCCCCTTGTGGAGGCCCCCACATGGGTGAGCCCGCAAGGATTTATTGGAGCCCTCGATCATATCTTTATCCAATCCCCTGCAGGGGCTACCCACACCATGGTGGTGCGCTCTGCCTCGGGCTTTCTATATGACCAACTCCCCGTCACCTCCACCATTCACTGCCTTCCTCCTTCCCCACAGCCCATCTACCCATTCTGCTGCGGGCGATACGCCACCCCTAGCAAGCCACTATCGTCACAACTCCGGGCCCTCAACTGCACCTTCCAAGAACAAATGTTACTATGCTTGCCAGCGCCGCAACCCGGTTCCTGAAAGTTACCTCCGCGCTTTCGGAGGCGGCCACTGTGGCATATGGGCCGCCACATGCCGCATGCCACATGCCGGCTGTTGTGTGGGGCCCTGTTATTCGCCTCCAAGAGTGCACAGCTGCCCACCCAAAATAGCCTGCCGCGCTCCTTGTCTACTGGAAGTATCCCGGGTGAAAGAGCACGTCCGAGCGGCGTGGGACATCCTTGCTTTGGAGCAAGAAGTCGGGCCGGCGCCCCAGTCTCAGGGACCGCGGCAACCAACCAAGAAGGAGTGCTCACGCACGGTGGGGAAACGATAAATAGCGCCGGCCGACCCGGTATATGTCGTCGGCACCCCCGTCCCCCTGCACTAGCAAGGGGCGGTAGCCCTAGACCAACTCCACTAGCGACATCTGGCCCCCTTGGAATCCCCATCACCCGACCAGGTGCGCGAGATCACAGTTTGGATGGGGTCCCCTTTGGGGCCCCCGCCGACCGGCACAGTCGCCAACGTCCGCGTGATCCTCCGCCGTGCCTCCGCTACAATCCCCTACCACAACCTTTTGGAGTACAAACTCTACAACCAGCTAGAGGACCCGCAGTTATCCACCGTGGTCCACCTAGTCAACATTGTCCTTAGTGGCACCCCTGTCCCGCAAATCCACTTTGCCGATTTCATTAATCTACCGAAGAAGATCCCGCACAGGCCGGTGGCCAATGGCCGCCCTGACCAACCTATCCACCTTGTGGAAAATAACAGCGGCAGTCCTGAAGGATCATTACCAACCCAAAGTTGTCAACTGAGGGGTGCTACCATTGCGTTAATTTGGGATCTACCCCAGTTGTTCATCTGTCCAGCTCCTCCGTGTGCTGCATGATGTATGGTGGGATCAATGGAGGCAGCAATCGGGGGCCTGTGTGCTATCAGATGACGCCCGCCATGCCTACGGATCCCTGAGTCACCGCACAAAGCACGCGGTGCTCGTATCGGCGGGCGTCACTGACACGGATGCCCGCGTCCTACAAAGACATGACCACGAGCTACAGATCCACATGGGCGGCGCAGACGGCAAAGCACCCTCAACCACACGCCTTGGAGCCGGCACGGGGCAAGGATGCCCGATATCCGGGATGAAATGCTATGTCTACGGGGAGGTATGCAGCCGCGAGGCGTGCTAAGATGTTCCGCCGCTATGCACACCGGCAGGGCAATTGCACCAAGTTTTGCTCATGGACGACACACAATGGCTCCCTGGGGGACGAAAAATGCCTCCACGCCTCGCAAGGGGCATTGAGTGAGCCAGCCGCAAGACACACCTGCAATCCAACCCCACAAAACCCATCCTCATGGGCACCGCCATGCGTGACAACCACGTGGCATTACTACGGGAATGAGATTGTGCACAACACAGGTGTGCTGCCCGATACGGAGGGGAAATGCAGTGCGTGGGATGTGACATTTGCAGCAAAATGCTCCATTCCCTACTGCATGAACAACCACTACAGACGCAGTACACACCGAAAATCCACCAGTCTTGCTCCCACACAAAAGTTCAAGTCACAATTACCGAGGAGGGGGGGTCCGCAAGGGCGACTGCTTTTCAGGGGGGGGGGGGGGTACTCCCTAAATGTGTTCCTCAACAACCGTCCGATCCATTGTGTGGACGCTCATGAGTACGTCCGGGTGCTCAGGAAACACACCCTCCCACACATGTTCAACCACACGGACTCCCGCCGCATGTTCACCAGTGCCCGCGTTGCCAGCCGCTCCCTCCGCGTCCCCCGTCTGCCGGCCCAATATCCAATGGCTATGTTCCGGGCAAAGTGCCATAGTACAGTCAATTGGTTCACGAGCGTCCGGCATCCCGGACCCCGTGCCCTCCGTATACTGGATGCCATGGCGGCCTCCGCCATCCGCGCCACAGTGGGATTGAACATTGAGCCCTCAGCCCAGTTCCTTCAGGACATCATCGAAGGCGGGGTTGGGATCCCCCCCCCTCCCCGGTGGTTGGGTACTCCAATTTTTTCGCCGTCACCTCAACCGCACCAACCCCTCGTCCGCCGTTCCACAAGGCACGGCCTGCTCAACGCGCTGTGGCGGTTCCAACCGCGCCAGCCCTGCGTGGACAATGAGTTCAGGAGGACCTGCCGTGCACACCCAACAGACCGCGACGCTTTTGTGGCCCTGTGTCACCACAACGACATATCCCTCCACCTCCCGGGCGGAGATCCCCTCCTTGAGCACCAGCCGCACGTCATGGTGCTAGCTCGTTCCTCGCTAGAGGTTCCCGATACCCATGCATGGATGATTGCTGTGCTGTGGGACGCACAGACCGCGCGGCGTACCGGCTGGCCATGAACCACCATGACCCCCCCCCCCGCTGGGCACCCTACCCCCGGTTTCCATTTGCCTGGGCGTCAAGGCCACCGTGCCTGTCTTCAGCTTGCTTCCTACCGACTACGGCATCATCCACGACGCCTCGTGGTGCCCAACGACCAAACGATGCGGCCGGGCAGTGGCTGTCTTCTGCCCCCACACGCTGTAATGCATGGTCCACCCGATTCCCATACCGCTTCGGCTAGACAATTCCTACACTGCTAAGCTCTACACGG
This sequence comes from Eutreptiella sp. 'Long Island Sound 2002', assembly GCA_964036045.1. Lineage (NCBI taxonomy): Eukaryota > Euglenozoa > Euglenophyceae > Eutreptiales > Eutreptiaceae > Eutreptiella > Eutreptiella sp. 'Long Island Sound 2002'. Next base: position 19,375,837 of record OZ038380.1, on the reverse strand, counting down.
GCTGAGTGGCCCTAACAGTCAAGGGTGGGGTGAGTGCCACTACATTCGCCTTCTGTGCCAACAAATGGCAATTTGCTGATTATAAATCCTACATTGACGCCCAAGAAAGCCGCAATTAACAGGATGACTCTCTCCAAGGAGAACTGATTAAGGCCTGCCGGTCACTGGCCACGGGACACACGCCACTAACTCACCTCTATTCACACCTCGCCGGTATCTGGATCGATTCGCTGCTCGACGTGGTGGACCAGGTCTCAGCGATGACTGCGGAAAGTTGCCCTCATACGCCTCCATGGTTGGAGCCCCTACAAAAGCCCCGCATTTGCTTCTCCCACGCAGGCCACCAAGTCCACAACCCCGTGGTCCCGGCAAGACGAGCCATCAAGTTTGTGCACGGCCCCAACGACACTGTAGCTTGGAGGGGTACAACGAGGTGGTGCACCATGGCCTCATATCGTGGGGCGACCATCTGGTGGTCACAGGGCTCAAGCTGTCTCTCTCTCTCTCTTTCCCCCCTCTGCAAGGAACCGTGCCCTCTCTGCCGACAACCCGCGTTAGGCGACCACGTCATGGCTTGCCCCCTAGACGCTCTTCTTTTGGCGCACTATCATCGATGGATGGCGGCGAGCTCCCCAAGTGGTGTATGGCATAGCGCCGATGCCGCGCCACGGCATGGGGAGTGCTCATCCTCTGGGGAGACAACCCCTTCCTCCTAGCCATCTTTGGGGCTCCCGATCATGGCACCCTGCCTACGTTTACTATTGGCCGACTCGGCAGCATCAGCAACGCCCATACCCGTGCTCCCCCTTATCGAGCCGCTCTCTCCCAAACGTGGCCTCTACCCGCACGCTTGCCTCGCACAATGCCCCTGCCCTGAGTGGTTAACTAGCTGGGATCACACGTCCAGCACCCCTCAATGGCCGGCCTGGGACGTGATTTTCCATCCCTGGAGCACCTCTGACCTCGACGTGGCATACCCCCAGGGGGTCCTACGCCAACCGCAAGGCCACTCTCTAGTCCTCTACGTATACTCGGCGGGCAACCGCCTCTCACGAAATGTACAGGACGAGGTCTGCCACCATTCAGCCGAGGTAATCATCCTGGACAGCGCCAGCCAACGCATGCTCACGGTCCTCCTCCCGGACCGATACTGCTTGTGGACCATCCACTACGGCAGAATTGGCCAGTACCGCGGAGCAGCCATCCCAACGTTGAGCACCACGCTACACTCCGCGTTCAATGCAATCCTCAGCAATGCTGCCCAAGGCCCCCATACAATCTACAGGGATGTGCACGTAGCCGTGGAACCCCGAGGGCAGCCACCCCGATGGCCACCGTTGGCCACGTGATTTCGTCCTTGGCCTCACATTGCTGGGCCGCGTTCTCCTTGCTTGGCGACGTATTTAAGTCGGGGGTGAAGCCCCTTGGGCGACCCGCGTCACCTTCGGCCTTCCCTAGATAACCTGGCTCGGGTGGACCAGGGCCCGGGGCCCTCGGAGCGGACGGAAGGGACCCGGCTGGTGGATCGGACCGTAACTCCGTGCATATCGGCGTCTGGACTGGTACGGCCTGGCCGGAGGGGCGTTCTCAGGTATGCGCGACAACTCCCGTCTTGCTCTAGCCAGGTAAGACGGAGGACTTCCCTTGGTTGTGCCTCCGTTATGTGGCCCCCAAGGGACGTCGTAGCGGCCCTCCTTACGTGGGCCACTGCGGGCGCTCCTCCTCCTCCTCCTCCTCCTCCTTGATCGATTAGTCCCCCACACCTCCGCCGCAGACCCAAATGGCACCGCTCCTTCAGCAGTTTTTGCCGCTAGGTCCGTTGCGTCTAGAGGAGTACGATGCACCGCCTTCTGGGTCACCAATCTGATCAACCCTCTCTCCTTCTTCTAATGCCTAATTGAGGTCCCGCGGAAGCCTCCCGAAGCCTCCAGGAATGTAGCAACCATCATCCAGAACCTGCCGGGAATCAACAGCAAGCATCCACGAGCCTCCAGGGCTGACAGCCATAGGAGGAGGGGGGATGGGGCCAGAACCCCCCCACCCCACCCCGGTACCCCTGCCAAACCCCCTCCCCCCACCCACCCACCCCCTCCTCTCTTGTAATACATGTTTGGGTAGGGGATGCTTTTCTGTGCCATCCATCAAAGAATCCCTCTGCTGGTGCATCCGCATCACACTTTTTGCGCATCACACCACCTCGTGGCTAAACGAAGGAAACCATAGCATTAGGGTAGTGTTCCCTGCCCTTCTCTTCCTCTTTGCACCTACTTGACTCATTCGGTGTGTGGAGGGGGCAGCACCCACCACCAACGGGGGCATTGAAAATGAGGTGCACTTTGTCATGCCTCTGCACCAGTTCTCTTGAAGTCTGCTGCGTGGAGAGGGGGCGGGTTGAGTTTCAGATGGCTCTTTGTATCAGAGTTTGGGTTGCTCCCAGCGGAATGAAGTGGTCCAAAGCGGTCACAAAGCCAGCGACCATTGAGACTGGGTGTTGCAAGCTCAAAGATTGGCCGCCGTTGAGCCTGCGCTGTGTACCCACCTGCCATGAAGCGACTCGGTGGATGCTGGCCCTGCGAGGGTGCCTCGTGGGCGGTGCACACACTGAGGGCGCGCGGTGCAACTGAGGCCCGGTTCGCATAGAACGGTGGTGCCATGGAATGTTGTCCAAAAGCGGTCATAGGGGCCCTAGCATCACAAATGGGTGGCCAATTGTTGTGTTTGGGTGGAATCAACAATGTTGGGGTCTAAGATTGGGCAGCAGGGCACTTTGTAGGTTCGAAAATGTTGGTTTTGCCTCCGTTGCTCTCCACGGGACACATGGCAATAAATGCTGACCTTTTGGCGCCCAGCATTATTGCCTTTTACCTGAGAGGCACCACAGGGGAACGTGTGCCTGCCACTGTTGTGGGCCTCTCATCCCTGCTCCAGTCTCCTTGCCACTGCGTCCCTGCCTGAAAAGGTAGTGCAGTAAACTGGTAATTGACGGGTCTGCCTCAGCACGCGGTGCACTGAGGCACCCTCTGAGTCTGTGTGCGTAGCATGTGCATGCGCCCCCTCGCGGCCTGACCTACTGAACTGTTGTGTGGTATGTGAGTCACATGGCACATGATGTGTTATGCCGGGACAGCAGTGGCCGTTGCAATCAGAACCCTGGGTTCTTAGCAGCGTATTGGGCCCTGAACGGCTTCTGACCTGGTGGATTTTGTATCTGCATTGACCTGCACATTGACAACCGCAGATGCCGCTTGAACAACTTGGAGGTGAAAACAGGGTGCCGTTTTCGGTGCTTCCCACTGACTGCAAAGATTGAGCTGCACAAGAATGCCTTGCTACCATCCAGGTCAACGTGGGTTGGACACTCAGGTTAGAAACCGCCGTTCACTAAGAGTTGCAGCAACCCAGACACACCCAAGGAGCAGAGTGAGAATAGTTAGTTATCCGACCAACCCCACTTTTATCTTGATTGTGTTGTTGTGCCTGATGTGTAAAGAATATTGCGTCGCAAGTGGTTTGGTTGAGCAGCACACATTCAGAGACCCAGTCTGCACATACCCACCACCAGGAGACTAGGTGTGCCAGAGGATGCATTTCCAGAGGGGCGGGGCCCAGGCACCTGTGCTGTGTTCTGAGCATGCCAACAATTGGGTGCCCGTGCAGCGTGAGCCTGCGTGGAAGGAGATCCTCAGTAGAGGGGATCACAGCAGGTTTGCTTCCTGGGCCACAGAGTGCGGATGAAACAGCTGCAGGCTGGCATGTGCAGTTGTGCAAAGGATGCAGCTGCCTAATATATACACCCTGGGATAATGGGAGTTACCCAATGTTTTGAATAGCAGATATGAAAGGCCAGATGATGAGAGACCAGAACTCTTGCACAATGGTCCCAGCGTGTTGCATCCTTGCTGATGTTTTGGGCCATGATCATGACCGTGACAACCCGGTGGATTTTTCGCAACAAATCCGTCGTGTTCAACCACAACACCCCCATGCACAAATGAACCCTGACAAGATGCTTCCCAAAGTTCCTACCAACCAAAGGCTTGAATGTTTAAACAAGCCACCCCAGACCCCCCCCCCCCCAAAGATTTTGCCAAGAGATATGGTGAGAGATACTCCAGCACACCCGATTTTCTCTCTAATTTGGCAAAACCTGTGCAAAATATGCCAATAAACTCCCAATGTGTACCACCCCAAGCCCTTACTTCTTCTACCAACAAATCCTTCATGTGTACAAGACAAATGTGCCCAAAACCACTCACATGTTTTCCCCAATGCATCCACAAGAACCATACACAAGGGTGTTGCAACAGGCAAAGCAAAAGTATCTTATATGGTACACGAAACAGTGCAACACTACTACTAGATGAATGCCATCCGCAATTGTGCAGTGCATATGGCAGAAGCACATCGTCCAAAATATATGGGTTTATCGATAGCAACCACAAATATGCCTAATGCCCAAACACAAAAAAAAAGTGTATTGTTTTGTCATGTTCTGGAACTATGCTAGTGTTTTGTGTTGAGGGTCTAAGTATTCCAATGTTTTGATGAAGCGTGTATCTTTGTTTTTTGCCCATGCAATAGCATGCGTTGTGTTTATTCTTTCGTTGACGTTCCAAATCAATAATTTTGTTTTCTACATTAATGACGCAAAATAAGGAAAATTTAAGGAAAAAGATAGGAGTTATGAGGGTGTGAATAACATAATTTCTGTACATATGCTCTTTATATCTTAGGCGGCCGAAACAGGTACGCTTTTGTACTGCTCTTTTAAAAAAAAAACACCGAGAAATGATGGGGGACTTTTCAGTGAATTACCCTGTTTTTTTGACCCTGATTTTTCATGCTTGTTTTTTCAGTTCAAAAAGGTACCTTTTCGTGTCGTTGCAACAAACGGGGCTCCTTTGTACTAGTGCGTACGGTGGTATCTCGATATGGAAGGACAACCCACTGTGTGTCGCACCTCTTGTCGGTTATTACGCGTTTTTTTCTGCACCAGATTGCGAGGCCTCGCAATGCAAGGATTCGATTTCATTTGTTTTACCAGAAGCGAATGCATGGAAAATTCGCATAAGGGTAATTACGACAAATAACATTCTTTTTCGAATGCGAGGCCTCGCATTCCATTTCAAAATATTCGCAAAAGGTATAGTTTCAGGAATCGAAACGTGAGGCCTCGCAATAATGGAACAGAAAACAATAAAATGGACAGATCCACCAACTACACAGCATGTGCATTCCCTTGATGCGGCACTGCTGCATGGGCGCCCATACAGGTCCCGCCGGCATCTCCAGTTTTCATACTGTGGTCACCGCAGGCTTCACTGTTCAACAGCGATGGTGGCGGTTTGCAACTGGGTACCGCAAGTGTAATAAACAAGAGAAATGTGGGACCAGCTCACCGTTACGAGCAACCGAAAATGCGCACATGCGGCGGATTTGCGCGCAAAGATGCGCGTGTGGCGTGTGCAGCGCTGTGCCCGCAAGAAATTTTATTTAACTGTAGCATTAAAGGAGCCTGTTTTTTGTGGAATTGTATAATAAAATGCACATTTTGGATTCTTTGAGATGATTGTATATGCCACGTAACATTGCGCATCGAGCGAAGAGGGAGCTGGAATGGACTGTCAGGCGATTGCGAGCTTTCTGTGCAACGGAACACAGGTATACCACTGCTGAATCACTATGGGCTGCCGTTGAAAAGAACAAGAGTAGAGCTGTTTTTTTTTTGACTTTGCGCGCTTGCTGCGACTGAACCGGAAAACACGGCACTCACTACTGAGGTTGAAAAGCAGACCAGAGAGCCGAGCCGCCAATCACTTCAAGGAGGAGTTCTTCAACTTATACAAAATTTTGCGCTTGCGATCCACACCCCAGCACCAGGACGAGTACGCCCCGGGTTTTGCCTCCATCGGTCGGCGAAACAGGCGCCGGTTGCGCAGAACAGGACTGCTGCGGCTCCGCGAGGAAACCATGAAGGAACGGTCTGCGGGAAAGATGCTTGAGACATGGCGATGGATGGAGAACCGGCAGGTTTGCGTCTGGATCGACAATTGTTACATTAAGCAGTATGGAATGCATCCAACGATCCAGGATGAGTTGCAAAACTGCACAGCCCTTTGCGTCGTTGAGATTCCGTGCAGGTTGCCGTATTTCAGAGGACACCCAGCCATAGATGTGCTCATCGGCAGCATCGGCAATGTGACTGCACCGCTTGTCAGAATGAAACGGAGCTTTCATGGGATCGTTACAGACCTGGGCCTGCTTGCGGACAGACCTGCAGCAATACCGAGCATTAGAGCGCCGCTTGATATCGTGCAAGATCCACTACCAAATCCTGGTTGGAAGCCGCTGCTGCTGAGTACGCATCAGGTATCCTCGTACAAGGGCCTGGTCGAGGTGTTGGACTAAGGTAAAGGAGCCCGTTTTTGTACCAGGCACTAGTTGTTGTACCACCATAAGTTTTTCACACTTTCCACATAAAAACTTAGTGTTTATTGTACGATTTAGCAATACTAAAGGGTACCTTACCATTGGGGTATGCTTGGTTGCACCTCAATCCGATTGTCTAACACAAGTTTGGGTCAAGCAAGCTCCTAGGGGGCCCCTATAACAATTTCCCCTTTTTTTGCTCCCACCAAGAAAACAGGCAAAATATGGATGTTTGTTGGAAATGAGGTCCGCTAGGCCCGTGAAACTCCTTTTCATAGTGCCAACGCCTTTGCATCGCCTATTTGTATCCCATGCCCAAAGGAAAACCATGTTTCTTTGCCTAGCAATGTGTTTTTCTGCGTATACATTCCGTTTTTCATGCACCAAGAAATTGGAAAAAATTTTTATTTCAAAAAAATTTTTTTTCTAAAATTTTTCCCTGTGAAAAGTTGTGGTGGCTTTAATGCCGTTGGGCAAGGTGGTACCTTTTCCTTTGCGCTGTCAATCCCTTTCATAGCACTGCCAATGCACTGTTGTTGCACAATTTATCAGGCCGATCCGGGTTCATTTTGTTTCGGTGGTTCGCGTTGACAAACACTTTCCACCCCAAAGACATTAACAACTACTTTGGTAGCTAACATACAAATCAAACGGATCTCGTGCACCATCCCCTTCGTCGGAGCACGACTGCGCTTCGTCAGGACCAGGGGCTGGTGCTGGGGCTGGGTCATCAACCCTTCGGCGTTTCTCAGCTCTGGGTTTTGGGGCTGGTTTGGCAGGACGTTTTGCTGCAGGCCTGTCACCCCGTCTCAGGGGCTCTCCCACTCGCCGTGCCCTCCGTTTGGGTGCTGGTTTTGCGGCAGCACCATTCTCCTTTTCACTGACCCTATCCTCAAAATCGTGGGCTGTCACAAAGCCCCCGAGGCGCAGCGACCAAGGATCGTCCCGCATTGCCGCACAGATGGACCTGCCACTGCACTATGTTGAAGCATCGCTTTTCGATGACACCTGAGAGGGAGCTGCCGAAGAGTTTTGCGAGGAGCCTTGCGAAGAGTTTTGTGGAGGATCTTGCGATGCATCAGGGCTGTGAGTAGGGCTGGCAGGGCAGGCACGGAGGTCCTGGTGCTAGATGCGCTCACGGGGACAATGTTCCAGAAAATATTGGGGATCAAACTGGCTGATGCCACAGGACTTAAAGCCTGACAGAATATTTCGTGTTGTGACTGCATCAACATATGCATCTGTCCACAGTTGCACAAAGTCTGCAGGGGACGGGGCTCTGTGATGGTTTTTCCTTTTCCAGTTTTCTTCCTTTTTGCGAAACGAGGCCTTCAGTGCCCTGAAAACGGCTTTGTCCAGTGGCTGAATGACATCTGTCAGATGGGGGGGGAACACAACCACCTCTACACCCCAGGACTTCATTTGTTGCAGACCCTGCAGTGTGAGGTGCGTTTTGCTGCCATCCACCAGTAACAAAATGCATTTCTGAGGGTTGCTGAGTGGTTGTGTTTCTTTCACGAGTACTGTTTCCACCCACTCCAGGAAGACCTCTTGAGAGGACCACCCATCAGGCTTTGCTTTCAGTGTCACTGGGCACTGTGCACGGAGGAACATGTCGCCTCTTATTTTTTTTGTGTTCCATAGGTGTGCTGGTTTTGTGGCCTGGCCCTGTGCATTGACAGCAACTATGGCGGTGATGTGCTGCCGCTGCCAGCCACGGCGTCGCGCCACAGTTTTTCTTCCCTTCCTCACCCACACACGCTGTCCCACGGTGGTGAACTGTCGAAAAAACCCTGACTCATCCTCAGTCCAGATATGGCAGGGGTTATAGGCAACTTTTTCTAAACCTGGCTTTAAATGATTATTAAAAAACTCTGTCCAGTGCTGGGGGCTCAAACGGGCAGAGGCACGCTGCGATTCAACATTTTGAGCAAGTGTTGACACAAAGTCACTGTTGTTGTGATGGCCAAGTTGATTGATGACCCTGAAACGGTGCTGGTGATCTAGGGCGAGGTGGAGACTGTTTGGGACGCCCTGCAAACAGTTTTGGAGACGCCTGGAATTGCGGAGAACGATTACTGGTATGAAAAACTGCAAGTGTGTTACTGGCTACCTGGCGCAGGCAGGACAGGAAAAGGCGGAATTCAAGTTAAAGCACTTGTTCTGCTGGCCGGTGTAAAGATAAAGAAAAAGGTATGTACAACGCTTTCGGATTGCGAGGCCTTGCAATGCCTTTGCCATCTCGCTACTCCTCACTACAGATCCCACCATACATCGGTTTGGGTCGCCGCGAATGTGATGAACCAGGGATCATGCCCCTTGTGCTTTATACGTGGATGGCAACGCTGATGCGGACCAAAGACTGCACGGAGAACGTCATGATCTTCGATCCCGATGTGCACATGGCGGCGAAAGTGGCAGCGTTGGATGATCCTCCGCAAGTTCGTTCTCTGCAATTGACCAAACAGAAGCGGTCGGATTGGGCACGGAGCTACCATCACGAGGTGACGCAGCGCGTGCAGGCGGGAATTGACCAGACCAGGTTGGCGCAGTGCGAGCTCTGGATCCAGTTCGGCATGCCAATGTGGGTTCAGGACGAGCACATGGGGTATAAGCGTCTCGAGTTGTCCGCGGCAGCAGAGGAACCAAGTCAGCATGCCCATGTAGAAGGTGGAGACGAAGACGTGGATGAGCCTGGGGACGATGACGATGAACCGCTGCTGACAGGATCTGATCGGCGATCTCCTCGGAAGTCCACGCAGGTTCGGGCGTTCCAGGCTGGCGAGGCACATGAGGACGAGCCGAGGGCGAGCCAGGCCCCGAAGCCGAAAAAGTCAAAGACCCAGGCGGCAGCTGAGCCGAAGCAGACGACACTGACGCAGCCCCAGGGAGTGAAGAGGACGCTGAGCCTTCCGGATCCGGGAACAGCAGTGGGCTCGACAGCGCGGAGTAAGATGTTGGCCGCGGGATTGAAGAAGAAGAAGAAGCCCTAAAGGGCGTTGCAGTCCTATTTTGCGTGATATGTTGTCTCGCATTGCGAGGCCTCGCATTCCAGATCAGGCAATTCGCCATTTCAGCTCTGTTTTCGGAAGCGTAATCAGGAGATGACGATTCTACTGACCCTACCCTAGCGACCCCTTTTGCACACCTTTGAGCGTAGCGGTTGAACAGCGGTTGAACCCAGTTGAACAGCATGTTGCTGTTCAACCCCCCAGTTGAACTCGGTTGAACGCGGTTGAACAGTTCAACTGGCCTATCGCGCCAATCGGTGGCGCGTGCTCACGCGATCACGCGTTCAACAGTGGTTAATTGGTAAATGTAGCCTGTCCCACAATTTTGGTTTTGAGCTGTTCCCTAAAACCCAGTTAAAACCTGGAACCTACTACCAATGGGCAGGTGGCGGTGTGGTGACCACATACATGAAAACTGGAGCCGGCACGTGGTGGCCAACACGTGGCGGTAAAGGGAATGCACATGGTGTGTAGTAGTTGCCAGCTGCTCGCTTTTTACTATATACATGACGCATTGAATTGAAGAATATTTAATTTCACCTTTGTGCAATATGGTAGTGTCACCAAAAATAACGTAACAATAAGAACAAATTAGAGCACCAAGAGATTCCCCATTGTGGTTTCTTACTTGTATGCAAGGATCCCTCTCATTTTAAAATCAAAAATGCCAACGTCAAACTTGAAGCAATGTATTGCAGATCACTACACTGGATTACAATCGGATGAATTGATGAGTGATTTGGTCAACTTGTTCACCGCATCCAAGGGTGGTCGTACACTATGGGAACGCCTCAAGACTAGAATGGGTAGTGGGCGGCGTAGTCGACGCAATGACCGGAAGGTCATGGAAAGGGTGTTTACACCCAAGGATGCCGTGCGGTTGATCCTTGACTTGGAAATGCCGAAAAATAGGTGCTCTACATGTCCTACATGCATACCATGGTGCGTTGCATGTATGCAAGGAGTGTTCAACCGTATGCGAGATGCGTTCAAGTGTGCGGTTGAACACATATGAAACAAATGCGACTCATGTTTGTGCAACATAGAGTGCCTACCTAGGTTTCATCGAACTATCATGTATATGTCTTCTTCCACATGCAATTGTGGCCCCATTTACATGCTACCATCAAGTGTTTTTTCATGAAAACAACAAATTGAACATTTGTTAAAGTCATGTTCAACTGCCCGGTTGAACAAGTTGAACGATTTCAACCAACGCTCACGTTGTGCACCAACGTTCACGTTGTGCGCGTCACTTTGTTCGAATTAACATGCCTCAAATTTAGGTACAAGAATCTAATATCTTGGGCCAACCGGCGAACAAAAGCTGCCCAAGAAAAGTTGGATGTTCATTGGGTGCACCCATTTCCATCTTTCAAGCGTATGCACCGTGAATGGCAACGATTGGGTAAGGCGCAAAAATTGGAAACCACTATTCACAATGGCAAAGTTGGTGTACGATGGGACTTACCGCATTTCTTTAATTAAATGTGGGCGTCAAATTGTGCAAGGGGTTGTTGTGGATGCACGAAAGGGGGTGATTTTCAATGCGTGGCGTACGCATGGGCCGGAGCGATGGGAGGGTGAAAGGTATGCCATCGTGGCGTATACATCTATCGCGTGGCACCGCCTTCCCGCTCCGATAAGCACTGAACTCCTGGACCTGGGGTTCCCATGGTGACAGGCACTGGGATTGTTCATCCAATTTGACGTGAATTGTTGGTGCCATTGTTGTGTGATTGCGATTACGTGCGGCATTTCTCCTAACGCGCTCCAGTGTGTGTTCAACCGTGTTCGACCGTGTTCAACCGTGTTCAACCGCTCTGTTGAACACGCAGTTGAACATGGCCGAACGCGTATGGGCGGCAATATGAAAGTAGCAGAAAATCCATGGTTTTGTGGTTATAATTGATTTGGATAAGGCAGGTGCACACTGCAAAAACCTCTGAACACCATCCACGATAGAATGGAAGCCAAAGGACCACAATGAAGGTCAAAGCTTAGGGGAATGTGTCAAGTGGGGTGTTCAACCGCATGGTTGAACACCAAGGCGGCGTTGACGCTACTCTTGGACATGATAGAAAGGGAGTGGCAATGTGAGGGGTATGGCATGGAATAGTGCATTGGGCATTGGTATGTTGTTAAAAGCATGGTACATCGTCATGGATGGTTTGGAATGGCATGGTGATACGTCAAAAGTTTAATTTTTGGTAAAATTGCACTACGCGCGGTGGGGGTGTTCAACCGCTGTTCAGGGGTGGTTCAAGGGCCCAGGTGAAGTCAGTTGAACACCGGTTGAACATAGGACATGGCACCATGGTGTGCAAAAGGGGTCACTAGGGTAAGGCAACAGTCAGTATTGCGAGGCCTCGCATTCCGAAAGCCTCACGTCTCGACGCACAGAATGTACTGAGACTCTGCATTCTAGTTCTGCTTGTTTCTCAGTGCTATGAAGCTGTGTGTAATTGCAGTGAATTACGTTGTTGCATGTCTCGTATTGCGAGGCCTCGCAATACGAATAGGAAAATGGTGTCATTTTGCAGCATTTTGGAAACCAGATGCGTAAAAAGAGAATTTTTAAGGTAGGAGAAAAAAGCATGCAGAGGAGAACAACAAAAAGCAAGGTTTTCTAGTTCGAGACCCAAAATGATGTGCTTTCCAGAGAAAAGTGGGTAAAATAGCAAAAATTGTGAGAGCTTTTTGGGAGGAAAATCATGCATTTTTGTGGGTAGTTGAGCCAAAAAACTGAGTAGTCAAATTTTGTGGTAGAAAAAAAGTAGGTAAATTGGGCAAATTACCCATACCAAATTTGCAGAGACCCCGGTACAAAAGCGTACCAACTTCGGCCGCCAAAGTATATCAAGCACCTCTTTCCCGGACGCTACCCTCCATGTTTGTCTCTGGCGGTTTTTATTTCATTTGTTGCATTTCCCCAATGCCATACTGTTCTCCGAGAGGATGCGCTCGGCGGTGTATTCGTCCTCCTCTCCGTCGTCATCTGAGTCAAATTTGTCCGCGGCGAAGTCAAAGGTGACTGCTCGACGATGGGGATCCGGTTCCCGCAGGTGCAATTCAGTGTGGTCCCGCTCCACCGTTTCGTTGCTCTCCACGTGGATTGCGTACACATCTTGCTCTGTTTTTCGCAGCACGACACGTTGTATATACCATGATTGTTGCCGGTGCGGAGACAAGATGTCTTTGGGGTGCCGCTCCACCCACACGGTGTCTTTGAGTTGGTGTTTGTGAACTTCTCCGGCGCAGAAGTATATGTGTAATGAAATCGCGCTTCGGAGGGTAATTTTGATCAAAGAATCTCACAATTTTTTAAAATCTGAGATTTGGAATGCCGGACGCGGCGATCAGGATCGCCGGGTGCCGTCAGCGGTGGCGTTTTCAAGTTTTGGAGATTTCAAAACCTTTTTCAATAGGACAGATCTCGATCGTTTTTTCATATCAAAGAGATCGAGATTCGCTAGGGATTCCGACAGGTCCCGGCCGGTTTGGGTCGAAACCGCCTTGGACCAAATTGAGCGTCCAATTCAATGATGACCCATCTTCGAACAATATGTGTTATGTTGGTCTTGTTGTTGACTTGGTTCATGCCTAATCATTCCGAACTAATGCCGACTCCATTCTCCATGAAAAGGTTCATTCCAAGGTCAACATGGCCATATATGACTATGGTGAGATCAAGGATGGTTCTCCTCTCCTCATAAGTGATTGAGCCTTGTGAACGCCTTGGGATTCAAGAGAATGGGATGGGTGTTGCATACCCCAACTACGCCAAAGAATTCATTCCTTGATTTCGATTTCTCAATCCATTTTTATATCTCCAAACCCATGTCGAGTTGGGATAGGCAATTGATTGTGCATCAACATGGGACTATGTTTGATTCCCATGTTTCATGAACCATGCCCACTCCCCTTAGGCTTGGAGATACATTACCAAGCAACTTAACATTTTCACCGCTTTGTCCATTGTGCACCATAATGGCAAGGTCATATCTCTTAGTTTTTTAGGAGTTGACACATATGCTTTGCACAACATTAACATTGGATTATGGGCAACATTTATTGTTGGTAGTTCATTTCAACTCCACTCATGCTTGGTGATCAATTCCAAATAATGTTGTCATTTGGACATAAACTTGAGCCATTTTCATTACGATGTGTTTGCAAGCATGTATTTGAACTCAAGATGTCTCCAAGCCTATAGTGAGTTGAGAGCCGCCTCTCTAGGAGCAATTGCTCCATGTTGCATGTGCATTGTGTCTGTGTTGTGCTCTCCTCCCCATTCACGGGTATGAAGATATTGAGATTTTCATGATGTCATGTCCAATCAGTTTTTCCATGATATGGTAGTGATGTACACCCCTCAACCTTTGTCAAGCTCCAATGGTTTGGTGGTGTAAACCGTGTATGGGTCGTGTGCTTTCCCCAGTCTCTCCTCATTAATTTCGTTCTCATATTGTTGTGGATGTCTTTTCATAGGACCTCCATTGTCCACGTTATTGCATCATGAGGGCGTGATCGAGCAACTCAACTCAAGTTCATCGAGGTTGTGACTAAGGTAACTTGGCACTCAAGGACTCAACCCAAATAGCCCACACGTCCATCCATTGCATTTGTGCATTTGCCTTGTGTCTTGGGGCTGAAGGTCTTCGAGGAATCCCCACCCCAATCCACAAGCATAGGGCACTACTTTTTTTTATAAAACTCTGCAACAGGTTTCCTTTTTTGGTGGTAAAACATTGATCCTGTGCCCCTGGTTCCTATAAAGGAAAAGTGCTTCCATGAATAGTCAAATATTTTTGGATTGTTTTCTTTTTATGAAACGGATACCGAGGAAATAATACGGTCACCACCAACTGTATTACATGGTAGCAGTTCTGGTTCCCTTCTTGGGGCTGGACTGGAGGATGCCGGTGGCATCGAATCAATTCGCCACCCCAAAGTTTCCACCCCAATCTTACGGAAGCTTTGGAAGCACTCCCCCCAGTCTGCCTCAGCCCCAAGACACAAGGGAAGGTCTCGGTCCTCTCCTTCCTCTCCTCCCTTGTCCCGTAGGCTAAGTTACGGTCAAGATAAGGGTAAGGGTACCAAGGATGACATAGAGGTCTATAGTGGTATAGCCACTAGGTCCGGTAAGCGCCTTAGGACAGAGGATGTGACACCTGAGGTGAGCTCTTTTATGCCACCTCAGGCATTTAAAGCCCTTGTGAACAGGGTCATTCGGCACATTGGGAAGGCTCAAGATGGCCCCTCCCCAGAACCATTGGGACCATCTGAAGGCCGTGAGCAAGAGGATCCCATGGCTTCTAGTGCCGTATTTTCGGTGGAAAAACCTCAAAATGAGGACGGAGTCTTAGGCGGTATTAGGGCAGACGTCAATGGTTTAGGTGTCGCCTTGACACGCCTTAGGGGTCGAGTCTCTCGGTCCGCTTGTCGTGTGCGTGAGTTAGACGAAACAACAGAGCGCGCGGTAAACCGGGTGACCAAAACAGAGAAAACAGCAGCCGGGGCGCACGACGAGGCGACCCGGGCTGCCACAACGGCCGAGCAAGCGCCAGCCAAGGCCGCGGTCGCGAGCGCAAGGGCAACGGCGGCGCACAAAAGCGCCGACGCCAAGGCCCGGGCGCACCAACAGGACACCGCGGCCCACAGTGCAGTCATCAGTGGGCTGCAAAACCGCGTGGAGGCCCTCGAGATCTCCTTCGACGAACGTCCGGCCCCGCAACACCCCGCAGCCAGCTCCGTCGCGGTGACCGCGTTGCAGCACGAGGTGGAGTCCATCGCCAACGACGTGCGCTCTGCCGTGCAGGCGGGCGAAGTCCTGCGTGGAACGCGGGCCGTGCTGGACTCTCTCCAGGTGGAGATTGAGTCAGTACGACGACCCGCCGACGGAGACGCCGCGACGGCACCCGCCGAGGGTGCCTTGGCGAAGGCGTCCGCTGCCGCCGCCGAGGCCGCGGGGGCGACGCAAGCGGCCAGCCGAGCCGCCGCAAGCGCCAAAGCCGCCGGCACCAACGCCGAGGAGGCTGCAGCAGCAGCACGACGCGCCGAGGCGACGTCCGCCCGCACGAACGAAAACATCGAGGAGGCCGCAGCCGCAGCCCGACGCGCCGAGGCGACCGCCGCCCGCGCGTGCAGCAAGCCAAGGAGGACGCGGTGTGGGCAAGGCGCCGCAACGCCGAACTCGAGCAGCTCGTCATCGACGCCATCCGCGAGGCGCAAGCCGCGCGAACCGAGGCGTCGGCGGCACGAGCCGCCGCCAAACAAGCAAACGAAGCGCGCGCGAGTGCCCAGAACCAGGTGGGTGAGGTCGAAAGGGCAGTCCGAAAAGTCCAGGGTAATGTCAGGCGTGAGGTTTTAGAGGTAAAACATCGCGTCGAGGAGATACGTCACGAGTCTTCAGGCACTAGCGTACGAGTAGAGGCGCTAGCATCGGACTCCGATAAGTCTTTTCCACCGATTGTGGCGAAAACGTCGGAAAATACGGGTCAAAACTCAGAATTTGCAAGAAATCTGCAATCTGCACAACAGTGCATCCTCAAGGCCCAAAATGAGGCCAACAGGGCCCAAAGTGAGGCTAACAGGGCTCACGTTGAGGCCCAAGGGGCACAAAGAATCCAGCTGGCAACCGAGACCGTGCTGGATAGAGCTCGTCCCGAAATTGAGGACGCGGTGGGTCAGTCCGAGGCGGCAGTCCTGACAATCCAGAACACCTCTGGTCTAGTTGACCAGAGAATCAAATTTTTCGAAGAATTGGCAGCAAAATGCACGAAGGAAACTTATGCTGTTGTGGACAAGCTGAGAACCAGCCAAAATAGTGGCCCATCGGCCCCTTCTCCGCCAGGGAGTGGTACCGTGGGGCCTCGCGGAGCGTGAGGCCTTCGACCCTTGAGACTCACGGGACACTGCGCTGAACTTGTTTCTTTGATCCCTGCCTTGCACTGATTTTCCCTTTCTTGCAGCACTGAAGCGGTACCCAGAACCCCATAGCCAGGTTACGGCATACAACCGGTCTCCGGTCCACTAACCCCATGCACGGCGTGTTCCGTGCCGTGAAGCCCCGCATCGGCAACCGGTGCACCGCCAGCGGAGATTTGCGTATCAGAATATCAGGAATCAACAGGGTTTTATTTTCATATTGTTTCCGTCAATTTTTATGCTTCCGTTCCGATACTCACTGTTTTGACTGCTGGCGGTTGGTTCGCGACTTTACCGTAACCGCCAGTTTAACTGTTTATAATGGAAATTTTAACGCTATCCGCGACGAAGGCTCCAAAGTCGCCGGGAACTGCATGGATGCTTCCGCAATTTTCATAATTAATACTCGCAACCTTAATCCGAATTTTTCAGGATGTCGAAATCGGATTTTCGACTTCGACATCCCCGCACTTGATTTGACCTCTTTCGAGTGGACCTACGTGCTTCCGTATGCACGAATCAACTTCCCTTTTATCCTGCCCTCCATTTGTCTTAAAGATATGGGCAAAACAAAGTTGATTCGTGAGGCCACTTGTGAAGGTCATATCTCGTGTTGCTTGCGAGTATTGACGATAAGGAAACGTGGGATGTATTCACAATACTCCCGACGTAATTTAGGAAGCTTTATATGCCTTGCGTTTCCACACATGCGCGCTAGTGTAATGGATCATGGTCAAGAGGGTAGAGTTTGCGTTATAACTCTTTGGCCATGATGTTGCGTGCGTTAAGATAACTTTCGAGTGTAGCGCGCAAGTGTTGGTGTTGCATAGGAACTCTCCTTGAGTTCCTATGAGCGATTGACCCAAAGTTATGCCCTTGGAGGGGCATGACATATCGTGGTGGGAGCTACATTTTTGGGCAATATATGGTATGTGCCATGTGTTGTGTTGCGTGCCCATTTGGCGGGTCCATTGCTCCAAGTCGAACCCGCCAATGGACCTCATATTGTGCAAGCCCCTTCTCCGTACTCCCTACGGTCAATTGCATGCCTAACCTTCGTGAAGGGAAGCTTGTGTGGTGATCCCGAAGCGATGCGTTGGGAGCAAGGGGTGTATTTTACATTTTTCCATATTTTCATGTGCCCACTTGGGAAGTAGCGCTCGTAGCCTTTTAAGTCGCCCCAAGTGGAGCACATATATGGGATCGAAGGTCATTGGTGTCAAGTCATTGTGTGTAGAAGGATTAGTTGATTGCACGATCCAAGCCAAAGATATTATAATATAATTGTGTGCCTTTCAAGGCACTTTGGTTTGTCTTTGTGCCAATTTTGCCATTCTTGGCTCGTCATGATGTCAAGTGGCGAACGTATATCTCAACGTTGCGCTCAATTGACATCATGACCCAAGTATGTTATGAGGGTACATACTTCGGTAGCCAACATATCTTGGACCCGGCGAATAACTCCTCTTAGGCTTGGCATACCGTGGCCGCCATGTTGGCGATTTGGGACTATCCCAAATCATGGGCTCACATGGCGACCCTGCCATTCCCGATACCGGAGGAGTTGGGCGATGCCCCGAAGATATGTTGGACATATATGACTTGATACCAATCCTATGGCACACTCCGGTCCGAGTCGGGCATGTGCCTCATTTGCCCTAACCATGAGTGTGCGCAATTTTGGCCATTTTGAGCAATTTTCCACTTTTGCTGCCCGCCGTGCCCCATGTTCTAACCTTCGTGCACGCCGGACGCATGGACCAATGGACCATATATGACATGGGTGTTATGGGTAATGGTCCCCATGGTCCACACACCACGTGGGCGAAGCGGAGCCGCCTTCGTCAAGGCGCTAGGCCAAATTGAGTATGGGCAGTTTTGCCATTTTTGCATTTGTGGACCCAATTGGGATCGTCACCACGCCGAGTGGCATGGAGATCTTTGAGAGCCAAGGGCATGGGAGTCTCCGTTGGACTCCTGGTGGATCACGTATGGAATGCCGGATCCGATCTCCAAGCCGGCGTGGAGATATACTATCGGGAGCACACTGAATTTTGGCTCATTTCAAGCAGCCAAAATGACCCAATTTTGGGACCCCAATTTCCCCCTTCCGTGTGGTCAATTGGCGGCCCCATTTCTCTAAGCCCATAGGGAGCCCGGACCTAAATCCAAGTTGTACACTCAGATATAAGTCCTAGGTCCTGCCTCCTACCCTGTGAGCCATTGGCCGTACCTTGGCCGGGCGAGCCGCACGTGGGAATGACGCCAATTTTGGTGATTTTGGCATCATGACCCCACATGACTCATCCGTGTTGCCCTGATGCCGGGACCTCAGAGGGAACCAGGTTGGGTGAGGGCTCCAGGGAGTTCGTACTCGAAGGGCATAGGGTCAGTTGCCTCGTCCCTACCTCTGGCGGGTCCGGACGAGGGGTCAATTTTGGAGTTTTTCAAGCTAATTTCAGTTTGGGCTGAAACAGCCCATTTTCAGCTACCAACTCCTGGGTGATAATGGCGGGGCCATATCTCTGGCTCAGAGAGGAGTTGGGGCCTGCCGCTAAGGGAGCATAGGGAGCCACTGTCGGTTGGCCTTGGAGCCCCTTGGTTCCCAGGAACTCGCCTGTGGCTGGGCGGGACACCTCTCCCATTGGCAGGGTTTCAGGGTCCGGACTGAGCAGGGCATGGGTTGTGTTTGAGCCCCCGCCCCCATCAGTCACTGAGAGGGTCGGACCTGGGATTGGAATATGAGTTGGGACTGAGTGTCTATGGTCCTGTGATGCCCTTACCCCAGTCCAGTCTTAACCCCATGTGTACATATCCTGATGTGTTGCTGTACATACTTTCGTTCCCTCTTTGCAGAGTGGCAAGGATTCTGAAACGCTTTGTCACATGACACAGGCGTATTGATGCCCTTGTGAGCGTAGTGCCTTGCCTGCCTGCTCACCTGTGCGTGTCACCGCAGCGTCCCGTGGCCGGCCCCCCACGGGAACGCGTCAAAAGCGTTTCAGCCGCCGCGGGGTTACCCAACCCTCGCGTGCCACTCGGGGCCACAGACCCCGAGCAGCGCGTCGCAGCAGCGCGGCGCAGCTCGCAGCTCGCAGCGCAGCGCAGCGTCTCGCAGCGCAGCGCAGCAGCTCGCAGCGCCACTCAGCGACAGCGCCGAGTTCGTCACGGAGCCCGCAGCGCCGTCCAGAACATCGTCCTGACCGCGCAGCGCCCGTGGAAGAGGTGCACAGACCAGGACTCCTGCATCAGCCCCATCGGCCGACCCGGAGTCCCAACGGCCGACCAGTAAGGCCGCGTCAACCACCTCCACAACCACCGGCTGACCAGCACCAGCCGCACTTCCAATCCAGTGCTGCAGCACCCTCCCCAACAACCACAACCAGTTCGTTGAGGTGAACGAGTGCACATCAAGGACTTCAAGACCATCTACGCCCCCGCTGCCATGGTGAATTGGCAGGAAGCGGGCAGGACGTGGCCGCGGCCCCACCCCCATGCAGCACGCCTGCTGCGTGGGTTGGTTTGGGACCAGCATTACCGCCACAGCAACCCCCAGTGCGAAGGGGGCATGCCCAGGAGCTTCGAGCTCCGCACGGACATCGCCCCCGACCGCCTGCAGGCCGTGGAGGACTGGCTGCGGGCGGAGGGGTACGAGTACCGCCACCAGCAGAGGCGCTGGAGGGCGTGGACCCGGCCGGACAGGCCCGGGGAAGGGCTGCGTCCCGACGGGATTGAGGAGGACGAGGAGCCCAACGCCTACCCGTCGGGCGCCTCGATCAACGTCTCCCTGTGGGACGTGATCGAGAAGAAGTTCCCGGAACCGGGGAACGAGCGCAGGCTGCAGGGCAGCAGCAGCGCGTCTCCGGCGACGGAGAAGAGGTCCGCCGGGGACAAGAAGAGGGACCGGAGGTGGCGGGAGTACCAGGAGTCCCTGGCTGCCGAAGCCGCCCAAGGCGCCAAGGGCGGAACCCCAGCCCCCAGTCCCCAACGGCCCAATGGTGGACACCACCCCGGCTCCACCACCCTTGGCGACTACATCCAAGTCGCCAAGCAGACCCAGGCCAAACCCCGTCCGCTGCTCCTGAGGGCCCGGCAAGCCTCAGCAGGCCCCAGCAGCGACATCGAGTCGGCCCACCGCGGGAGGACGCCGGCCGACCAGGCCAGCTCCAGCAGCAGCGTCGCTCCCGAAAGGGACGTGGCGCGCGCCTGTGAGCGCGCCTGTGGGGTGCCCTGCAACCGTCGGGTTGCCCGGCAACGGGCCAAGCAGTACAGCGCTGCTGTGGAGGGCGCCGCCGGCATCGCCCAGGAGGAAGCTGCGCAGTGGGCGCATGGCATGGCCATCCACACCCAGACCGTGGCGGCCATTGCGGCTGGACTCACGGCCGTGGCCGCCCATGGGGTAGCGACTGCCCAGGTCAACGGTGAGTTGGCGGCAGCCGACGAGGAAGCCCGCCTGACGCAGGAGGCCATTGCCTGCAAGGAGGCCGAGGTGAAGGCGCTGGGGGAGGCGCTCGCCCAAGAGAGGGCAAGGAAGGAGGCGGAGGAAAGGGCCCACGCCGAAGCGACGGCTAAGGCCCATGAGGACGCCGCCAAGAAGGAAGCCATCGAGGCCGCGCGACGGAAGGTCGCTGAGGAGAAGGCCAAGACGGAGGCGGAGCTGGCGGCGTTGGAGGCGCAGAAGGCGCAGCTGCTGCAGGCCCGGGAGACCGAGGCGGCTCGTGCTCGGGAAGAGGCCGAAGCGCGAGCTGCCGCAGCCACCGCCGCCGCAATGGAGGAGGCAGAGGCCAAACTCCGCCACGAGACTCCCCCGGGAGGATCGCGAGTGGAGACCCTTCGAAGGCTTTTCGAAGGGGACGCCTCCTCCAGGATGAAGCTGGATGAGGCGGACACGGGCAGCAGTGGGAGCGGTAGCACCACCGCCCGTCGACGGAGGAAGGGCAAGGGGAAGACCCCCGAGAGGCCGCGGAGGCCAGCGGGTGGGCACCCCCACGACAGTGACCCCTTCTTCACCGCCAGTGACGGGGATGAACGAGGCCGTCGACATCGCCAAGTGGTGGCTTGGACGGGCGGAAGTGGCGGAGACGTCCCCATGGAAGGTGAGGATGAGGATCCCCCTCCTCCCTACCGGAGCTCCGAGTCCTCCGTGACCGAGACGCCCAGGTGGGGCGACATGGACGAGGATGACGACATGGACTTCGGCATCACGAGGAGGCGCCCATCCTCGGACCCACCGAGGCGACCCGGCGGAGACCCACCGGGACCCCCTGGCGGAGGACCTTCAGGACCCCCTGGAGGACGCCCACCGAGTGGACCCCCTGGAGGCGGACCACCTGGCGGGGGAGGACCCCCTGGACCGGGCGGACCCGGCGGAGGCCCTCCTGGAGGACCCCCTGGGGACCCCGACGACCCACCAGGGAACGGCGACCCGGATGCCACCTGGTGGTGGATTGTCTACCTCCGCAGGAGAGTCCAGCTGCTCGAGCTGGAGGTAGACACGGGCAAGAGCGAGATGGCTCGCATCTCCACGGTCGCCGCGCGCGCGCAGAAGGACCTGGACATCGCCAGGGCCGAGACCAAGTCGCTGACCAACGTCGTCAGCGGCCTGCAGGAGAGGCTGGATGCGCTGGAAGCCCGTGGGAGAGTCGGCAGCGACCACCCACCCCTGGAGTCTGGCTCGTCGGACGACGGCTGGGGACCCGGACCAGGTCCAGGCAGACCCCACGCCCCCGGCGGAGCCCCCAGGAGTCGCCCCAGCGCCAGTGCCCCCTCTCTCACCGCCCCCTCTCACCACAGCGCGGGCCGCCGCAACGAGCGCGTGCCGCCCGGCAGTGGCAGTGAGGAATGGCGCGATGAGTGGCTCAGCGCGGACTACCACAACCGCCGTGCTCCACCGCGGACGCCCGTACGCCCCCGACGCCCGCCACCAGCCCCGGCGCCAATCCCCAGGGCTGGAGGACGTTATGGTGGACTCAGGGATGAGGTCCCCAGAGGAGACGTGGAGTGGGATGTCGGCGAAGGTGAGGACCTGGACCTGGACCTGGACCTGGAGGAGTTCAACATCAGCCCGCCGCGTGGTGTACGACGGGAGGCCGCTGAACGCAGCCGCCGGCGCCGTGATGAGGATGCGTACATGGATGCAGTACGGCGTGAACACTTCGGTTCAGCGTACGTGGAGGAACCGCGGCGTAGCCACAGGGATTCCATGGAGGAGATGGACGTGGCGGCCGTGGGAGTCCGTGGGCGAGGCCGATGGGAACCTCGGTCGACCTCGCGGCCGGCGTTCATGGTCTCTAAGGCCGCGGACGCCGCCGTGTGGGAAGACTTGAAGGACATCAAGCCCCCCATGTACGACGGCAACCCCCTCAACCTCGACCGCTTCTTGGAGAAGCTGGACGATTGGGGGCTGGCCGTCACTGAAGACCAACCTCCCGCGGATGCGGAGAGATATGTCTTCAAACGGTTCAGGTACCGCCTGCCGGAAGTGCTCGGCGAGCTATACTTCGTGGCGACCAAGGAGGGGAAAATCAAGACCCTCAAGGACGCCAAGAAGTGGCTCAACGAGCAGGAGCGGGTGGACGCTCCGCAGGTGGCTGCCAAGCGCTGGAAGTCCATCAAGCTTGAGCATGATGGACGGGAGATCCGCCTACGGGAATGGCGTGACTTCCGAGGGAAATACACCCTCTTCCGCCGCAACGTGGAGGATTGGAACGAGGGTGACGAGCAGGCTCGCCTGCTCTCCATGCTACCGGAAGCATGGATCAAGAGGGTCACCAAGGAGGAATCCAAGAGGGCCAAGTCCAACCACACGGTCAAGATGATGCTCCCCAAGGAGTATCATACGAACGTGGTGAGTTGGGCGAAGAAGAACGTGGCCCGGGATGTCAAACGGCACTCCCTGCGGAACGCTCTTCTCATCACCGTCTCGGGCGATCGCGAGAAGACCGCGATTTGGCGCCTTGACGACTGTGAGTTGAGCGGCCAGACCATCCGTCTGCAGCCCATCCCGGCGCGGATGAGCTGCGACGAGATCCTGGAGTGGGTTGGCGAGGAAGTACTCAAGGAGTACCGAAACCTCCACCACACCCGCGGGTTGAGGCCCGGCGACCGCGACGTCAACTACGTTGGCGAGGGGCCTGGCGGGGAATCTGCCATGGACCCAGCGGGAGCCGGCGGCGATGAGACTCTCGTCGACGATGACGACGACGATGAGCCCGCCGAAATGGCCGTGTGTGCCTTCGTGGCCAAGAACCTGAGCGCGGGGACCAAGCCAGCAAACTGGAAGCCCCTGCAGCCAGGTTGGAAGAAGCAGGAGAAGAGGGACCCTCGCCGTATTGGCGACCCTCCGCTGTCCTTTGGGGAGTTCGTACGAGCTCACCCTCAGGGCTGTTTCGTGTGTTATGGGAGGAAGAAAGGCTTCAACCATGACCACCGAACATGCCCCGTCCACAAGGCCGACACGGAGGCTTACAAGAAGGCGCACGGGTCGAAGAAGCGTGCGCCCGCGGGTATCCGGGAAGCCAAGATGGAAGTGGACAAGGAAGAGCTGGCCAAGCTGATGTCGTCGGTAGGGACCGAGTTGGCCAAGGAGATCCAGGAGATCAAGAGGAACTGGGTCCCCAGATCGGACAACAAGAACAGGGAGAACAACCAGAATGACCAGAACAAGGACAAGGACAAGAAGGGTAAAGGAGGAGGTAAAGGGGGAAGAAAGAAGGGCATCAACGACGTTGAGGCCGAGGAGAACACCCCCTCTTCCACAACCGACGCCCCCTAGCGGAGCCCCTGCAGCCAAGGGCCCCAGCTAGGGCGGTCGCAGGATGGTGACGTGGGAAGCGCCGAACCATCCCTGTCGGGAGTCGGTAAACACAAGGGGACTGCCGCGGGCGGAAGGCCCGGTCTGGCGCCCAGTCGCGGAGGCGGGGTGAGGGCAAGTGAAGGCACGAACCCTTGCACCCGTCCGTCCTTCGCGACCAAGAACGTGTTTGATGTACTACAGGATCTATCCGAGAGTATCGGAGGATCACCCGGACCGCAGCTGGATGCTGCAGATGGGCAGCCTGAGCCCATTGTCCACGACCTGCACCAGTCGCTTGTGGAGCTTCTGGAACGGCCGGAGATCCTGAGTTTGCACGCCGTGCGCCGTGTCGGTCGCGAGCGGCAGTTGCATCTTAAGGTCCGTGCCCTATGCGGGGAAGTGGAAAAGGTTTTCGACGTGTTGGTCGACACGGGAGCTCAAGTCAGCTTGGTCAAGGCTGGCCTGCTTCCGCCAGAGTGTCTTACCGACAGTCGGAAACCTGTCAGGCTGAAGGTGGCGAACGGCCAGTACATGGTGGGAGGCACGAAGGAAGCGGCCATTGGGCTGCAGTTCGTGAACCATCGTGAGCTGAGCCGCCCAGACCTCGGCAAGGAAATCCTCCTGCACGGTAGCTTCTACGAGGCCGAGATGGACTGGGACATGATCGTCGGGTACGACTTCATGATGGAGACGGACTCCGGCGTCCTCCCGGCCCAGGCTTCCATGACCCTGTACCAGGACGACCAACTCTCGTGGCTTTCGTCACCTGAGCACCATGTGGAATGCCAATGGATCCACCCCGAACGCAATCAGCTCGAAGTGGCCGCGCTGGACACTGAGCCAACTGGTCCTGCAAACCAGGAGTACGGCGTAAGGCCGGAAGTGGCGAGCCGAGTTGTCGCGGACTTGGGAGCTTCGGATCTGGCCCTGGATGCGTTCTCTTCAGGAACCTCCGCCCATCTGCGGGTATGTGAGAAGTACTGGAGCGCCCAGGACTCCGCGTGGAAGAAGCACTGGGGTCCGCATCAGGGATTGATGTGGATCCATTGCCCCCGTTGGGACATTCCAAGAGCGATAGCGAAGATTCGCAAGGACCGCTCCAAGGCAGTGCTGGTTGTTCCTATGGGATGCACCGAGGAGGAAAGTACCCGACATTGGGTAGCCTCATTGACCAACATGACCTTGAACAAGGTCGTCCTACCGGCTGGAGAGAGTGTCTATCAGGACGCTAAGGGACAGCCCATGCCACCCCAAAGATGGCCAACAGAATTCCACTATGTGGATGGGGGCCTTGATCAGGCCGATACCACGGACTTCGTGTGTGTCAACCGCATCATAGCAGAGCCCTGGCGGCAATGCTTTGCGGTTCCCCCTGTTGACATAGAAGAATCGGACTCCGAAGACCCCCTCACTGAAGAGCAGTGGGATCTGGTTCAGGGGTATATGGATCAGCCCTTTCACGACTGGGGAAACCAGCGTGAGGGCAAGGGCCAGGACAAAGCCTGGTGGGAAGTGGACTCAATCGTCTCTGGCTCCTATGACGGGAATACCTTCGTACAGAGGGTGCTGGATCACATGTCCAGCCAAGACGAGCCGCCTGGCGGCAACCCACCCACCTACGGCGATCTATTCCGAGGCAAGACCAGAGATGGCCCTTTGGGCCACCTGGGAAGACCGCCTGAGCCGAAAGCGAGCGGGGTCGCTACCCCTCAAGTAAGCTCCGTGGTTCAAGTGCCCGGAAAAGCCAAGGCGGAGTCCGATGACTGCCCCAAGATCCAGGCGTTGAGGGCCAGGCTGAAGCGGAAGTATGGTGATACCTTCTTCAGCGGTAAGCCTGTGTTTCCCCCACCGGTGCGTGGACCGTATGGCGAGGCCAAGATACGACTGAAGCAGGACCCCCGTGTGTATCGGCACCGGGAGTTTGCCCTGAGGGGCGAGAGGAAAGAGGCCATGGAGAAGATCCTACGTGACTTCATCCAGAGAGGCTGGCTTGAGCCGTGCCACTCCGAGTGGGCCTCTCCCTGCTTCGTCGTCCCCAAGAAGGTTGCCGGTGAGTGGCGGCTCGTGGTCGACTACCGCGGCCTGAACGCCCAAACGCAGCACGACAGCTATACGCTGCCCCTCATTGAGGATATGCTGCAAAAACAACACCGGCGGAGGATCTTCACGGTGATTGACCTGAAACATGGTCATCATCAGATGCCTCTCGCCGAGGAGTCCCGTGCCTGCACGGCCATGAGCACCCCACTTGGACCTCTCCAGTGGAAGGTGATGCCTATGGGCGTTACCAACGGCAATGCGGCTTTTCAGCGGATGCTGGAGAACCTGCTTGAGCCGGTGCGCGACTGTGCGGACCCCTTCGTGGACGACGTGATCATCGCGTCCGGGGACCCCAGCATGAGCTACGAGGAGCTCCTGGAGGCACACGAGAGGGACGTCACTCGAGTGCTGGACCTTCTGGTTCGGCACAAACTCACGGGCAGCAGTGACAAGGCCACCATTGCGGTAAGCGAGGTGGTCTTCGCTGGCCACGTAGTCGGGAACGGGCAGCGAAAGCCCATACCTGGCAAGGTGGCGGCGATTGAGCACTGGGAAAAGCCCAAAACGGTCTCTGAGCTACGGGCGTATCTGGGGTTCTGCAATTACTACTCGGGGTATATCAAAATGTATGCCGAGTATGCAGCCCCCATGACGACCATGCTCAAGGGCAACCGAGAGGAGACCAAGAAGGGGTCCAAGAAGGCTCTGGTCTGGACACCTGAGTCCGACCGTGCCTTTGAGGGGATGAAGCAGGCGCTGCTATCCGCAGTGGGTCTGCACCTCGTGGATCCCGACCGAGGGTTCGTCCTGCGCACCGACGCTTCCGACTACGCCATTGGGGCTGTGTTGGAGCAAGTGCTTGACGATGGGAGGCACGTGCCCGTGGCCTTCTGGAGCCGAGTCCTGGCGGAAGGCCAGAGACGGACGTGGACGCCCCGTGAAAAGGAGGCGTATGCCATCGTCATGGCTCTCAGGAAATGGGCTGGGTACATAGCCCTCCATCCCGTCACCGTCTGCACCGACCATCAGAGTCTGCAGTCGTGGCACAAGGAGCACGTGGACACCCCCTCAGGTCCCGCCTCCCGACGGGCAAGATGGCACGAGACCTTGGCCAAGTTCGACCTTACGGTTGTTTATATTCCTGGAAAGGATAACACCGTGGCGGACTGTCTCAGTAGGTGGGCCTATCCAGCCAGCAAGGGCATGCAGGATATCTCTGCCCATGGCGATGAGGCTGAGACCGCTGAAGCCAAGAGGATCATTGAGATGGAGCGCCTGATGGAGGAGGAGGGTGCAAAATGCTTCGTCGTCATGGCTGCAGATGCCCCCCTCGCTTCGAGGGTGAGCAGAACAGTCAGTGTACTCGCCCCTGTGGGTGCCGCGGGCGGAAGGCCCGGGCCGGCACCCCCTGTGGGAACTGAGTCCGACAAGCACCTCTTCCCAGAGTCTTGCCTCCAGGACGACTGGACCGACGATTACGCCAAGTCTGAGGCCTTTGCGGCCGAGTATAGGGCTGTGACCGACCCTGACGACGGACAGAAGTGGCCAAAGGGGCTGACTGAGGAAGATGGCAAGCTTTACCGGAATGGTAAGCTGCTAGTCCCAGAGTCCCGGGTGCTCGAGCTGTGTGAAGCTTGGCACCACCACATGCTGCACCCAGGGGTCAAGAAGCAAGCTCTTGACATGCAGCGTCGGTTCGAGATCGACCATATCGTTCTCTACACCGCCATCAAAAAGGTCAGGAAGGGTTGCTCGGTCTGTCAGGCCTGCAATCCCGACAACCGGAACGTCAAGGGGGAACCCCAATGGACCCCGGTTCCTGACCAGCCCATGGAGAGCGTGGCCATGGACGTCTTCTCCATGCCCGAAGTGCACATTGGCAAGGAGACCTTTGACTGTGTGGTTCTCTGTGTGGACCGCCACAGCGGCTACGTTGTAGCCGTTCCGGCACGCAAAAAGGGGTTGCTTGCCAAGGAGGTGGCAGTCATGATGATTCGTCATTGGCTGACCGTCTTTGACATCCCCCGCACCATTTGCAGTGACCGAGGGCCCCAGTTTACTGGTGGCTGGTTCAAGGCTATGTGTTCCCTCATGGGAATACGACATGCCAAGAGCGTTGCCTATCTCAGCCGGTCTAACGGCCGTGCTGAAGTGGCTGGGCGGCAGCTGTTCGAGAAGCTGCGCAAGATCCACATCACCAATCCACGGCGGAACTGGTTCGAGGAGATGTGGCCTGCTCTGAAGGCCCATCATGACACCCCCACTCCGGGCGGTTTGTCCCCTCACCAGATTCTCTTCGGCAGGGACCCCCTGGGTAGGGGACTTCCCTTGTCTGGTGATGGCATGGCTATGGATGCCAAGGAGTTCTTCGCGCGGCAAGAGCAAACGGCGCGGGACATCCGCCAGCAGCTTGAAAAGGAGCATGCTGAGCGTCAGAAGTCCGCCCCGAGCTCGACAGCGCAGAAGTTCAGGGTGGGAGACCCGGTGTGGGTGATCAGACCCCGCCCCATGGGCACCCACCGCACCAAGACCTGGTTCACACCCGGCGAGGTGGTCCGCAGGATTGGTGAGGACACCTACCGCATCAAGGTGGGTCACGGACAGTTCCGGGAGCGCCACGAGAGTCAACTCCGTGTGCGGGAACCCGACCTCCGTGGCCGACATGTGTCCCTGGACTACGCCAAACATGAAGCCGATTCGGACGACGACTATGCTGAGCAGGACGACTATACTGTCGAGAAGATCCTGGCTCAGCGTCCGAAGGCCTCGGCACCCGGAGGTCTGGAGTTCAAGGTTCGTTGGCGAGGCTATGGGCCGTCCCACGACACCTGGGAACCCGTCTCCTCGTTTGTGCCGCGGGTGAACACTCCCTTCATGGAGTACATCCGCAAGAACAAGACCAAGATCCACGTTTCGGACTTGGCAGCACTCACCCGGGCGATTGCAGCCAGGGGTGCCTGATCAGCGCCCTGAGCTCTCCCCTGATGTGCCTTGAGGCGCTTGTGAGGCCGACGAACCGTCCCTTACTTGCTTGCTCTCTTCCATCTTACGGTGACAGAGTGGCCATATACCCCCCCCTGCTGAATCCAGAGGAGGATGGCCCCTCTTTTCTTCTATTCGTCACTCCCCCCCCTGCTGAATCCTTGGGAAACCAGGTAGGGCGACTGACCTTCATATTTTTGAGCTCTTGGGGCCTTGAAGCCCATACGACGTTGCGCAACGGATGCCGCTGTCATCGGCATTGCGATTTTTTTTGGTGTGTGGTCTGGTTCCATGGCATTTGCGGAATCCAGACCAGTCGACGTGTGTCTCGAGACTATATATGCCTGAACTCAGGCGTTATCCTGTCCATCCTCCTGCATTTGCCTTATCCTGACCGTGGCGTGGTTTGGCACTCTGTTCTGAGTGTGTTTACACGCCTATTTACCCAAATTGTTGCTTGCTTTTCTGCCCTCCAGGATATGTGCATCTGTATGTTAAGTGTCATCAGCCCATCGCTGAGGGATGGACTGTTTTTCACCACGAATCGGGATACAGAGGCGCCTGGAGTCGCCGTGTACATATCCTTACAGCCTGGTCCAGCCTGGACCAGTACTTGATTACAGATTCTACTGTTTGAGTGCCCGTGATACCGTGTTGCCCTATTCGCTGTGATGTGTGGAGATCCTGATGGCGCCAGGCGGGAAGCCCAGTTGCCTGACTACACTCCCAGCGGTCCGCCACTGTCAGTCCCAGTGTGAGCCTACCGATTTGCAGACGCACTTGCATTCGGATGGCGGCCTCCGGTGCTCCTGACCTCGGTCAGTCTGCCTGGGAAACTGGTGGTTTGAGGAGTCGACGCCTCCGCCCACACTGCATGAGGACTCCCTCATGTATGGCCACGCTTCGTGGTAGTAGGGCGAGGGAAAAGACGGCCTTGATGCCCGATCCCTTCAGGAGGAGTTCCCTTACGATTTGGGGTTCGTAAGGAGTTCGACTATGGCACTCTGGACTCGCGTCGTATGGATATGGACATGGTGCGCCCGAGGAAGGACCCGTGGGGACTCTCCCCAGTCGGCGGGCCTTGGGAAGCTTGGGGTAGCCTGATGGATCTTTGTGGTCGCTCTCGACTTGTGGGGCCACCTCGGCCGTCGTGTGACGCCTATGTTGGCCGTGTATGCCACTGCCACTGTGGTGGTGACCGTAGCAGCCGGCACCCGGTGCGCCTGGTATGGGTTAACGGGTCCTTTGGATGCCGAACAATCGCCGCCAGGACCCGGGACTTGATACTTGATACTATACATGTGCTACGAGCTGTTACAGCAGCATACCTATCCCACTGTGGGATACCTATCTTACTGTGACTTACTGAAGTGAGGATGTGACACCCCCCCCCCCCTTTCAGGAAGTGGTCCTGGGTACCCGCTGCCATGCGTGGGTGTTATCGAGCCCCCCCAGGGTTTGCTCTAAGGAGGGGGGTGAAGCGGTACCCAGAACCCCATAGCCAGGTTACGGCATACAACCGGTCTCCGGTCCAGTTACCCCATGCACGGCGTGTTCCGTGCCGTGAAGCCCCGCATCGGCAACCGGTGCACCGCCAGCGGAGATTTGCGTATCAGAATATCAGGAATCAACAGGGTTTTATTTTCATATTGTTTCCGTCAATTTTTATGCTTCCGTTCCGATACTCACTGTTTTGACTGCTGGCGGTTGGTTCGCGACTTTACCGTAACCGCCAGTTTAACTGTTTATAATGGAAATTTTAACGCTATCCGCGACGAAGGCTCCAAAGTCGCCAGGAACTGCATGGATGCTTCCGCAATTTTCATAATTAATACTCGCAACCTTAATCCGAATTTTTCAGGATGTCGAAATCGGATTTTCGACTTCGACATCCCCGCACTTGATTTGACCTCTTTCGAGTGGACCTACGTGCTTCCGTATGCACGAATCAACTTCCCTTTTATCCTGCCCTCCATTTGTCTTAAAGATATGGGCAAAACAAAGTTGATTCGTGAGGCCACTTGTGAAGGTCATATCTCGTGTTGCTTGCGAGTATTGACGATAAGGAAACGTGGGATGTATTCACAATACTCCCGACGTAATTTAGGAAGCTTTATATGCCTTGCGTTTCCACACATGCGCGCTAGTGTAATGGATCATGGTCAAGAGGGTAGAGTTTGCGTTATAACTCTTTGGCCATGATGTTGCGTGCGTTAAGATAACTTTCGAGTGTAGCGCGCAAGTGTTGGTGTTGCATAGGAACTCTCCTTGAGTTCCTATGAGCGATTGACCCAAAGTTATGCCCTTGGAGGGGCATGACATATCGTGGTGGGAGCTACATTTTTGGGCAATATATGGTATGTGCCATGTGTTGTGTTGCGTGCCCATTTGGCGGGTCCATTGCTCCAAGTCGAACCCGCCAATGGACCTCATATTGTGCAAGCCCCTTCTCCGTACTCCCTACGGTCAATTGCATGCCTAACCTTCGTGAAGGGAAGCTTGTGTGGTGATCCCGAAGCGATGCGTTGGGAGCAAGGGGTGTATTTTACATTTTTCCATATTTTCATGTGCCCACTTGGGAAGTAGCGCTCGTAGCCTTTTAAGTCGCCCCAAGTGGAGCACATATATGGGATCGAAGGTCATTGGTGTCAAGTCATTGTGTGTAGAAGGATTAGTTGATTGCACGATCCAAGCCAAAGATATTATAATATAATTGTGTGCCTTTCAAGGCACTTTGGTTTGTCTTTGTGCCAATTTTGCCATTCTTGGCTCGTCATGATGTCAAGTGGCGAACGTATATCTCAACGTTGCGCTCAATTGACATCATGACCCAAGTATGTTATGAGGGTACATACTTCGGTAGCCAACATATCTTGGACCCGGCGAATAACTCCTCTTAGGCTTGGCATACCGTGGCCGCCATGTTGGCGATTTGGGACTATCCCAAATCATGGGCTCACATGGCGACCCTGCCATTCCCGATACCGGAGGAGTTGGGCGACGCCCCGAAGATATGTTGGACATATATGACTTGATACCAATCCTATGGCACACTCCGGTCCGAGTCGGGCATGTGCCTCATTTGCCCTAACCATGAGTGTGCGCAATTTTGGCCATTTTGAGCAATTTTCCACTTTTGCTGCCCGCCGTGCCCCATGTTCTAACCTTCGTGCACGCCGGACGCATGGACCAATGGACCATATATGACATGGGTGTTATGGGTAATGGTCCCCATGGTCCACACACCACGTGGGCGAAGCGGAGCCGCCTTCGTCAAGGCGCTAGGCCAAATTGAGTATGGGCAGTTTTGCCATTTTTGCATTTGTGGACCCAATTGGGATCGTCACCACGCCGAGTGGCATGGAGATCTTTAAGAGCCAAGGGCATGGGAGTCTCCGTTGGACTCCCGGTGGATCACGTATGGAATGCCGGATCCGATCTCCAAGCCGGCGTGGAGATATACTATCGGGAGCACACTGAATTTTGGCTCATTTCAAGCAGCCAAAATGACCCAATTTTGGGACCCCAATTTCCCCCTTCCGTGTGGTCAATTGGCGGCCCCATTTCTCTAAGCCCATAGGGAGCCCGGACCTAAATCCAAGTTGTACACTCAGATATAAGTCCTGAGTCCTGCCTCCTACCCTGTGAGCCATTGGCCTTACCTTGGCCGGGCGAGCCGCACGTGGGAATGACGCCAATTTTGGTGATTTTGGCATCATGACCCCACATGACTCATCCGTGTTGCCCTGATGCCGGGACCTCAGAGGGAACCAGGTTGGGTGAGGGCTCCAGGGAGTTCGTACTCGAAGGGCATAGGGTCAGTTGCCTCGTCCCTACCTCTGGCGGGTCCGGACGAGGGGTCAATTTTGGAGTTTTTCAAGCTAATTTCAGTTTGGGCTGAAACAGCCCATTTTCAGCTACCAACTCCTGGGTGATAATGGCGGGGCCATATCTCTGGCTCAGAGAGGAGTTGGGGCCTGCCGCTAAGGGAGCATAGGGAGCCACTGTTTTGTCTGCCATTTTGCTCTCACAGCTTGTCTTGGCCTTGCTTTGCTTTGACGTGAGAAAAACAAGATGCTGATCCCTTGGTAATTCTGCATACTTTGCCGCCGCACTCTTGGTCCTGCTTTGCTTTCACGTGAGAAAAGCTCAACACCTTTTTTTGTTTTTTAGGCATGGCGGTCCCCCGCCCAAGACTACACAAATCTGCTCAACTGCGAGGTTCCTCGAAGGACAGCCGCTATTTACAGCAAAACAGGGAAGTATTCAGGCATAAGGTGTCGATGACACTCTCCAAAAAGAAACCATAGGCTTAGGCCCGATCTGCTGAGTTGCTGTGGGGCTCCTACAATTGCATTTGTGTGGATAAAATCACTGAAGTTGTTTCAGTGAAAAAGTAAGTTGTGCTGAGGTGAAAGGAAAAGAGGGAAACCTAAGATGTAATGGGATTGACTAGTTCTCTGCTGACTGAATGGTTCTGATTGGTGGACAAAATAAAGGAGATTGATGTTGAAAAAGGGTTTGACAGGACAACATTGGGCCAATACAATAAAGCTGAACACCTTACGAGCTTTTTGAA
Organism: Eutreptiella sp. 'Long Island Sound 2002'; assembly: GCA_964036045.1. Taxonomy (NCBI): domain Eukaryota; phylum Euglenozoa; class Euglenophyceae; order Eutreptiales; family Eutreptiaceae; genus Eutreptiella; species Eutreptiella sp. 'Long Island Sound 2002'. Next base: position 19,342,071 of record OZ038380.1, on the reverse strand, counting down.
CCACAGGTTGATTTTGATAATAAAATATCCTGCTGCTCGTTGCATGCAAACACACAAAACCCTTTGATCGTCCAAGCCTTGCTGGCACCCAATGGCAAACGCAGCGCACCGAATCCACAGGAGGCCTAACCTGTATCGAGGGTTTCTTTCAGTGAATCCATCATAGGCTGAGACCTTCCTTGCTGTACCACGTACAGTTTTCAGCTTCCATGATGCTGAGTGCCATAGGGCAGTAGCCGTAGGCCCTCAACGAGGGCGCTCTTGCCACGATGCTAAGCGCCGCCGGTGTATTTCACGACCTTTGGCCCTCAACGAGGGCGTTGCTTGCGTCCACGATGCCCTGGCATGCTGCCCCAGGACGAGGGATGCGGCGTTCAGGCCAGTGTCGGCCTACAAATGATTATGAGAACCTTGGATCCTCCCATATGACACAAACCTGAACGTCAACGACAAACAGATTCCGTAACAAACAGAGTTAACATACACGACGCAAATCGCATATATTATGCTACAGAATTTAACTATATAAAAAATAGCTGCCAAATAAAAACACGTAACGGCAGCTATCGGCTGCCTTCAGTCACTCTCCTGATGCAGAATTGCGTCATTTGCGTGGACTTCGCGCTATGGGCCAGAAGCCTTCGCGACGCTAAGCTCTGCTACAAAAATGCAGACGCAGGGATCGTTACCGATTCTGCTTCACGCCCCTCCTAAGAGCTTAGCCAGGTTGTCGGCCGCGAAGACGGGCTTCTGCAGCGTTACTTGGCGACTCTCGCTGAGACCTCGAAGGTTGAACGAAGGCCTGCATCGACGTTGTCCCCTCCGACGCATCATGGCCTCCGTGCAGCACAGATGCTGGCCTTGTGCACCTTTCTTCACCACGCGCTGTAACTGTGGACCATGGTCGGGAGCACCCATACTGTGTACACGCTGGCACGGAACGTGTACCCCTCGAAGGATTCGGGAATCTTCGGTTTTGTTGTCCACTCCACACGCGGCTGCTTGCAACATATGATCGGACGCGTCTAAGGCGGCTAGACACATTTTCAGAATTATTTGAAGCGGTACCGTGGGGCCTCGCGGAGCGTGAGGCCTTCGACCCTTGAGACTCACGGGACACTGCGCTGAACTTGTTTCTTTGATCTCTGCCTTGCACTGATTTTCCCTTTCTTGCAGCACTGTTTTGTCTGCCATTTTGCTATCACAGCTTGTCTTGGCCTTGCTTTGCTTTGACGTGAGAAAAAAAAGATGCTGATGCCTTGGTATTTCTGCATACTTTGCCGCCGCACTCTTGGTCCTGCTTTGCTTTCACGTGAGAAAAGCTGAACACCTTACGAGCTTTTTGAACCACAGGTTGATTTTGATAAAAAAAATATCCTGCTGCTCGTTGCATGCAAACACACAAAACCCTTTGATCGTCCAAGCCTTGCTGGCACCCAATGGCAAACGCAGCGCACCAAATCCACAGGAGGTCTAACCTGTATCGAGGGTTTTTTTCAGTGAATCCATCATAGGCTGAGACCTTCCTTGCTGTACCACGTACAGTTTTCAGCTTCCACGATGCTGAGTGCCATAGGCCAGTAGCCGTAGGCCCTCAACGAGGGCGCTCTTGCCACGATGCTAAGCGCCGCCGGTGTATTTCACAACCTTTGGCCCTCAACAAGGGCGTTGCTTGCGTCCACGATGCCCTGGCATGCTGCCCAAGGACGAGGGATGCGGCATTCAGGCCAGTGTCGGCCTACAAATAATTCTGAGAACCTTGGACGGTCCTCCCATATGACACAAACCTGAACGTCAACAACAGTCAGATTCCGTAACAAACAGAGTTAACATACACAACGCAAATCGCATATATTATGGTACAGAATTTAACTATATAAAAAACAGCTGCCAAATAAAAACACGTAACGGCAGCTATCAGCTGCCTTCAGTCACTCTCCTGATGCAAAATTGCGTCATTTGCGTGGACTCCGCGCTATGCGCCAGAAGCCTTCGCGACGCTAAGCTCTGCTACAAAAATGCAAACGCAGGGATCGTTACCGATTCTGCTTCAGGTGGCTCGGTGCCTCACTTGGAAGCAGAAATTCGCAAAGTCCAGGATATGGCTGAGGCATGTTGTTTGCATGCCGGAAATGCCATGCGGAGTGCCCAGCAGGCACTGGGGAGCCAAACTGCGGCACATGAAAATGCTGTGGCTGCAGCCCAAGCCGCCGCCGGAATGTCAAGGGTAGACACTCAAGTTGCAGGTCCATCATCACACACATGTACGGCACAATTCACTCCGGAGCTGCAGGTTCAAATTGAACTCTTGAACCCCCAAATAAAGGAGATGAATAATGCCCTGCAACTGGCAATCAACAATGTCGCTGACATGGCCACAGACAAGTTTGCGTCTGTGAGCGTGAGAGTTCAGGACTTTGAAGATTCATTGCTTGAGAAATTGGGGTCACCGGAAAATGGAGGTCCGAGACTGGGTTACCTGGACCTAGACATCCGACCTCATAGCGATCAGCTCACTCGCATCTGGGAACAGCTAGAAATGCAAAATCATGACCTGGATTTGTACCTTGAAACATTGCAAGACATGGAGAAAAAAGGGGCCCAAAATGAGTCAGAACGACAGCAAAATAGTCGTTCGGAGGGTCCTCGTGACTCTCGGGCCAACCCGCAGCCCACAAGTTGCCGAACAGGCAGAGAAACAGGTCCCTGGTACAACGACCGACGGTCAGAGAGGTCTGACGGGTCTCGTAGGTCACGCTCTAGGGATAGGCCTAGGCATAATGTACCACATTGGCGGACTAGGCGTGGGGAAAGCCTTGAGAGTGACCGAAGCGGCCGGTCTAGGCTTCTTAGGCGTAGGGATTCTGAACACCTGCATGATGATCTCGGGGATCTTCCATCACCACCATCTTGGTGGAAGAAAGGCCCGTGGGGTCCGCTGCCCTGCTGCCACGGGGTCCGAGGTGATGTTAGGTGGTTCCAGTATCGATAGCCCCTTACATGAATGGGGCATACTTTGCGCAGGGTAAGGCCTACAGAGCCAACAAAATGGCGGATGGGCTCGGGGCGGAACAAGACGAGATCTTGCCTCGAAGGAACAAGATTCAGCCCACCGGCATAGCAGGTGACATGGCTTTCTGGGAAGCCAGACCTCCCCTGAAGTTCAAGGACTTCAAAAGGGTCACACTGGATGCGGTGGCGGCCGCAAGTGAGTGATGCTTCTGGGGAGCATAAAAACTCTTGGCTAGACCCAACGATCAGAGAAGCTCTCGAGAAGACCGCCAACGTTCCCCTTTGGGACGGGGATCAAAAAACCGTTGAGGATTGGTCGCAGAAAATGCTCCGTTGGAGGAAGGACCATGCCTTCTGATTTGATGACAAGCAACAGGCAAATATCCTCATTGCCGCGGTCAACAACAAGGGCGAGCAGGACAGAATCGATAAGGCATATGATCGCGAAGATATGTCAACGGATGAGCTCTGGCGCTACGTTGCCGGACGTGTCATGGGTGACATTAATCGTCCTGAGACGGTTTGGCGTAAGCGCAACATTCCAGACGTTGTTTTGACGTCCAGGATATGGACTGACTGGATGGCAGATTGGATCGAGGAAGGCGCTGGCAATCCTTATGGGGTTACCATCCGTGAGGCAACCACGATAATGATCACGCTGCTCAAGGGGCATTGCAAACAAGTTCCCCAAGATAAGGATGCCCAAAGAGCATATCACAAGATATATTCTGTCCAAGCTGATTATGGTGGAGTAGAGCTCAATTATCTCGAGATATTCTTGTTGGTATTGCCCTTTATCCAAACCAGGGAATACAAGGAGCGAAAAGAGGAGCATATCCTCTCTTGCCAAAGGGCAGAAACTAAAAAGGTTCGGGCCTTTGGGGACCCCAAGGGCGGATCCGGCAGAGATAGACACCGCAGCCGCAGCCGGGATAGTTACCGTCGTAGCGGTGGCGGAAAGGGTCATGGATCCTCCTCCGGAGGTCATAAAAGTCCTGCTGGCCAACGAGACAGCGTGACCAGTACCTCCTTGTTTGCCACTACAGTGAGCAGACAGAGCGGAAGGAGTGAGCACATGCAGAAATCCCGCCACGAAAGGGAAAAATGCCGGATTCGTGGTCAAAGGGGCCACTCCCATAGGGATTGCCCAGAGAGGAAGAAAGGCAAGGACCACAAGCAGGAGCACCGCTCCAGATCCGGTTCGAAAGCCAAGCGAGATGACATTTGCCGCAAATGTGGTACGAAAGGCCATTGGGCTTCAGAGTGTCGGGAGCGCAGCCGGTCAAAGGAGCAACCCCGCAGCAGGAGCCCTTCACAAGGTAAACATCCTGGCGGGGACCAAAGGTCCAATTCCAAGGGGAGGCCCAGGGACGGAAATGACCGTCCGAGGTCCGAAGACCGACTGGATGGTTCCAGGAACGTGCATCCTGGATCTAATGGATCCCAACGGCGGTCTTACGAACCCCACAGAGACCGGTCCAAGTCAAGGTCACCCGGCCGCGGTGACCAACATCGACGCACAAGTAAAACGCAGTAGGGGCCTGGCACGCTACCAAAGTCACAGCCCAGCTGTGGCAGGATTGCCCGGGAGCCACACCCCACGTCAACGACCACCAAACAGGGTCGTCACAAGCCTACAGTGCGGGCTGTCCAGATGTGTGCGGTGCTTTCCAAGCACAATGTCCATATCTCGCCGGTGGGATTGGACGAGGCTGAGGCCGAGGTCCTCCGGTATCCTGTGAAGTCTAAAAAAAGTCCACCAACAAAATGATCAAGTTGGTGATCCCGGCAGGTATCCAGGTCAGTGACAAGCTCAATCTGCCCGAAAAACAACACCCTGCCTTGGTTGACACTGGGGCCCAGATTGAGGTCCTAGCTGGAGAAGAGCTTTTTCCACAAGAGGCTCTTTTGGATGCACCAAATCCTGTGCAGCTCATTACTGTTGGCAGGAAACCCCTATCAGGAGGCCGTAAGGGTGTCATCGCCACCGTACGGGTATTGGCCGAGACTCCTGACGGGTTGCAGGTATACAAGTGTGTTCAAGTCTTCATACATGTAGCCGTTATAGGACCTAGGCTGATAATTTGGTTTCCATTCCTTTTGAGGTATGGGTCCGCGGTAGTGCCCGGAAAGGAGACCCTAGTCAGTGTAGGTAGTTTTGTGAAGCATAGGAAGCCAGCATATCAGCATGGCAAGCATGGCCAGCATGCCTTGTCCGATGAAGTGGGAGTAGACGGAGCCCAAATTGAGGCCCATTATGGCCAAGTAGCCAGAAGGGTATTTAAATGGGTCCCTTCGAACGTCCCGCTGCATCCATGCTTGGTGGCTTCTAAGTATGAGGATGGTCGCACTAGAGCCGGTAAGACGTCAGAATCTGGGGATACTCCGTCGGTTAGCTTCAACAGCGAGACGCTTAGCTATGTTCAGACCGAGTGTATGCAGCCCAGGTGCTGGCGTCCAACACACTTAGTGTTAAAAGGGGATTCTCAGCTTAGCACTACAGGTCTGTGTATGTTTTGTCACGAGAGTGCCACAGGCGAGTCAGTGCCTGATTGGGCACGTAGGGGTATTCAACAGCATAGGAAGGGGGTACGACGGGCCGTCAACCCAGTATTCCCCGCGGACATCGACGGGGAGGAGCAGACACGCTTAGTATGCGCAGCATTAGGCGTCAACAGTCTAAAAGCCAACTACACACGCTCTAAGCGGCGCGCTTCTCTACCCATACACTTAGCCCACGCAAACTGCACCCCCTTTCGGAAGAGAAGGACCTAAAAAAAGACCCCCCGAAAAACTATTTTTTTGGACATTTGCAGCATACATGACTCAGATACCACACAAAAAATACAATTTTACCCAATTTGCTGCTTTTTTCCACTTGTTGTTTATTGAAATAAACTATTATTTTGTCTGATTCGAAGGGTGTGTTTTACCAATCTTGTCATTTTTGTATTTCAAAACCCAACTGGTGTGTGCCTGTTCGGGAGCTCATTTTCAAAAATGACATTCTGCGGGTCTCCAGTTGCACCTATGTTTGTCCTGCGAAATAAACTGCTTTTTTATGTCTCTGAGTGCGCGAGGCCTCGCGCACTCAAGGTCATGGAAACAATTGTGAACAGAAAGCAACAAAAACAGGACAGGAAGTGCACAACATACAAAAACTGAAATAAAAGCTCGGCAAAAATGTACAAGCCCTCAAGGGCATATAATTGCATTCGCGTCGAAGGCAAGTGCGCGAGGCCTCGCGCACACATGACTGCAAAAAGAGGCGAAACACTTGGGTTAATGGTGACTTATTTCTTCTTCGGTCCCGCAACCTTAGCCAACCTGGAACCCAGGCTTCTTGCCACCGCACTTGTCCCACTTGGAGAGGCAACGGTACCACGAGACGGCTGGGCACCAGAACGCGAGGGCGGCTTGAACTCTGCACTAGCGGTGGCAGCAGTCTTCGCTTTCTTCTTCGGCTGTTCCTTACCAGATTCGGGGCTTGCATCGAAGTGAGCGGCGGGTGCCCGCTTGCGCTTCTGCTGGGGCTCCAGTACTTGCTCCGGATCGTCTTCTTCCTCCTCCTCGTCGGCGTCGTCGTGGTCTGATTCCGCGGGCTTGTCCGATTCCTTCTCTTTTCCTTTTGCCTGCTTCTTGCTACTCTAGGGGGTTCCCTCTCCGGCTGCAGTACCCTGAGTTGGTATAACTTTGGTAGTCTTCTTCACCTTGGCTTGCATTGGCAAGGTACGTGCAGGCGCAACAGGCTCAGTGTCGTCAGCGGGGGCCTCAGTCACGACATCTTCCTGGACGGCCTCTGCAGCATGCACCTGCTGGTGCCCTTCATGCCCTCGGTTGCTGTTCAAAACCCACAGTGGAATGCCACGCTGAAGCCACTCTTCTTGAGTATCCCAAGTTGCAGCTGTTGCTCCCTGCTCCGTCTGATCAGCCTCCAACATGTACCGCATGATGATTGCATGCTGCAGAGCACCTCCAACGGCATTCCCAAGGTCCTTTTGCTTGATCGCTGACACAGCCAGAAACGCCACTTTAGTACGGAGGTCGGACATCGCAATCTTTGCGGCCATGGCAGGCGTGTCGTCCACAACAACCACTGCATCAGAATACCCACTGCCCGAAAGATATTTGTCCAGGTACCACAGCACGTGAATCAGAGGCATGAAACCACCAAGGTTCTTGGTCCACATCTCTTCGAAATGTTCAGCGGAACACGACACATAGTTCGGCAACCGTAAATGTGATGTATAAAGACAAATAACGGAGGCAGCAGTGCGCGAGGCCTCGCGCACACAAACGCATCGTAACAGGCGAAAGAAGCAGATATACCTGCTTATCCCAGCAACTCGTTGTTCCGATCCACATACAGTGCTCGTCGAACTGATACGTACTGCTGGTCACGGGACCCGATAACCAAGACTATACCGGCAACCGAACATGGTAGAATGGCACTGTCGTTGGATTCTTGTCCTTCTCCATACGCCAGACCCTCTGTATGTCGCGGCCAATACCGTCCACAACATCAGCCTCGCCATAGAAAATGACTTCTTTCCCCAGCATCATCACATCGAACAGCCACTTAGGAACAAATCCTGCAGTGTCATATTCAACGAAAAGGTCAGCGTTGATGACCCACAACGGGTACTGCAGATCCCGGAAACGGGCTGGCGGTGTCTCTTCAATATCCTCAATACAGCAGGCCGTCAAAGAGAATTTGCTCCCTTGCTCGTCCTGCTTGGAGACATTGATCACATCGCCAGTCCTCAGCTGTGTCCGTGACGGTGCCAATGATGGTGCCTCAGTCTTCCTTTGCAGTTGTTTCCGCACGGCCAGCGTCTGCGGTAATAGAGGTGCGCCCTTGTCCCCAGTCCGCCACAGAGGTGCATTGGTCAACGTCTTCCATTTTGGCCACGGCGACCGATACTTCGTACTTGTTGCGTCCGGCCAGTAACCCCAATTTCCCAGCCCAATTTTCAGTTGCGGCGTGCCCAGTGCTGCGACTTCTGCTCGGATCTTCGCATCGGCAGCTGTACGGATGTGAAAGCGGTGGTTGAGTGCGGGAGCCCTCCCGCACTGAAGCTGCGACACTGACGCATACGTGCGGTCTGGTGGACATACTGCTTATTGTCCAGATGGTCAAGATGGAAAATAACCCATTGATCCGTAATCTGCGCGTCAATGTAGTTCTGGGTGGTGCGTAAGGTCGAGTCCTTCAGCTTCATGTGCGCACAGACTTTCTGCAATAAGCTCGGTAGATGCAGCCCCTCCAGCTTCTTGAAGGCATTCCTTGTAACTTCCTCTTTCCTCCTCTTATTCTCGAGGTTCTTCATGCCAGTTATCGCCTCACGACCGCAGTAATACGCCAGGGAGAAGATGTCCCTCCAGTTCTTGAATGTCGAGTCCTGCGAGGGAAAACAGTGTCATGGAGTGCGCGAGGCCTCGCGCACTGTAACCGTGCGATACACGAATACATACTGTGTGTCCTGCTTCCTCCAAAACCTCGGATGCAAGAAACGCAGAGTTGACGGCAGCCTGGACAACAGCAATCTTGAACCGCTCGAAATCTTGTGGCTCTTTTTCCCGCTTCTGGTCCTCAATGTACAACAACATGTTGTCCAGCGCCTCGGACAGCGTAATCCACGTGACAGACTGGCTGCCAGCTTGTTGCATTCCTGCAACCTTGGCCCGGATCCTCCAAGGCGTTTCGTACTTCAGGATGTCAACGTAGCAAAACTCCCGCCAGTCCTCCAATTCTTCGCCTTCTGCGGGACGCAGTTCCTGAATCGTTCTGCATGTTTCTGTGCCATGTTGACCATTCAGAACGTAAAGTGAGCCATCTGCAAAGCAAATCATGTACCGAAGCAAAGAGAAGAAACGTCTTCGATCGAACGCGAAGCGAGTCATACCACTATCCTCCCACGCCGTTATGCGCAACGGTCCAGCTGGTGGCAGTGCTTGGTATCCCGTCACTTTCCTGGCAACGTCGTCATAGTTGATAGATCGGATCTGTCCGCGATCCTTGGTCTTGTCAATTCTCAAATCAGCAATCTTTACCTTCACGGCTTTACCATTCTCCTGCCGCAGCCACTGTTGCACGTCGGCTGTGAGCTTCATCTCCGGTATTGGCTTCTTCTCGACCTTCTTCTTGCGTCCTTTCTTCGGCGTGTCCCCTTGGTCGGTCCCTGGTGACGACTCCATGGCCTCTGCGTCTGGTGCTGGACGTTCTGGCGACCCTGGTTCACTCATGATGCCAAAAAATACCTAAAAAGGGCAAATTGCATGACATGAAACACGGTAATTTGAACTCTGAAATCAGTCGAAACGGTATTTTGCAGGTCGTTTTCGCAAATCTGTTCCACAACTGTCTTTGTTGTGACTTAATATACGGCACTTAGCGAACTACTCAGTGCGCGAGGCCTCGCGCACTCACATCCCATTGCATACCTGTTTTTCGTAACGTTTAGTGCCCGAGGCCTTGCGCACTGCGGGCGTCAGTTACCGCAAGCGTTGCCGCACGTTGCGTTTTGCTGCTTCCTGTCTGTCGGCTTCCATATCTGTTCTCTGCCCCACAACAGCATCCAGTTTCCGTTTCAGTTGGTTGGTGGGATTCGGTTTCTGGTCAATGAGGGCATCTAGTACGCTGTGACCAAGTAGCCGGTAGTGGTCGTAACCAAGGGGTTGTGTAGGTGAGGGTGGAAATCTCGGTAACCTCCGCGGCCACGAAGTTGCAACAGTGCTGACTCTGTCCGACTCCCATTCCACATAGGCCATGCAAATCCGGTCTGTCGCCAAAAATCTTGTCAGTCGTTGTCGCATCCTGTGTACCAGGTTCTTGGGAACGTTTTGCACCCCCACGCATTTGCCACCAGGACCAACCTTTAGTAACAAGTAATGGTTTTCCACCTCCTCAACAGTAACGGAACTCGTGTTTCTCGCCTTGTCCCGCACCAACTTGCTCAACATCCCTTCTCCAAACTCCTCTGAGTGTGCCTGACCGGGCAGGTCCTGGTGCCACTTGCTGTTGTACAACAATGTGTACATGATCGTGCGTTCGTACTTCAGTACGTTGTCACACGGTCCTCGACGCAGCCTCCTCAACAGACACAAACTCAACTGCAACACCTCCTGAGCTCGTGACCCTGTACCGTTGTTTTCCCCTGACCAGTTGCATTCCCGTACCACGTGGCCCAAGTACAACAACAACGGGCACCATTCCGACAAAAAATGCAGAACTGCGTTTGCCACTGCTGCCCCGTCGGCATGCGCAGTGTCACGACCACTGATCGCGGTTGCAGCTTGTGCCTTGCGCGGATACGGGCGTAGTATTCGGGGTGTGGCAAGCATCAGCGCAGCAATAGTTTTTTCCATCACTATCAGTTTGGGGTATGATAGTATGGTGGAACCAGGTTGTAGCAGACCTTTCCGTAGATAGGCTAGAATAGGCACCCGAAAAGTATGAGTAACAACGAAGTTGTAGGCATGCCAGACACCGTAAACTACAGGCACGTAACGCAGGTACGCACGCATGTTCCATCGTTGGTTCTTGGCACCGTACAACAACTTTAGTATCCTGTAGTGCATGTTTTCGTCAACCAACAGCGGTAAAACTCTGTTCGTCTGTTGGGCTACGTCCTTCAAGAAGGTCCCTACCAGGACCGGCCCCTGCTGTACCCCTTCCACTATTTCCTGTCACTCCTATGGTCTTGCTTCTCACCAGGTTCTGCATGATCTTGCCCTATCCTGCACAATTTCCCACAAAAAAAAGTAAAATATGGCTCGTTCACACAAATCCTGATCCCTTGCAATAACCAACTCCCAAAAACAATAGCTCAAATCCAAATAATCCACACTGAGGGCTTCCAAGGGTGTTTGAGGTCCCGCATTGACACTCAACAACTCCTTTCAACACACCGGTCGTCTCACGGTGCACACGGAGACACGGGCGTTGGGCATGTACATAGAATTGCACCAATAGAATAATGGAAAAGCCCTGAAATTGGCATATGAACACAAATCAAGCAAAATTGGGGAAAGATGGAAACATACACAATCACAGCCATAGACCCCTCATTCCCTGGACTCAAGACCTTCCCTTGACTCGCCAACATGATGCCCTGAACCAAGTCAAATAAGATGGCTAAATGCCATGTGTCAAAAGTCACTACACAAACCCCAAAAATGTGTTCACTCCCCAGCCTCTAAATCCTAGCCCAATAGGGGAGGTGGCGTGTCATGGCCTAGAGTGGCACTCAGGACCGTGCCCTACCCTGACATAACTTTGGTTGGACTTGGAGTCGATTGGGCTTGGAGAATGGCCCCATGCAGATGACCTCACAACATAGCAAAATTAGGCAAATCACACCATAGTGCCCAAAATTCAATTATATACTCAAAAATGCATACCGCGAATATTCAAATGCTCCATGCATGTGTCAAACCGGAGAGTAATATACAAGGGTGATATAGAACAAAGGTCCATGCCCAAGAATATCCCAACATTGGCTCCCAAACCCCTCCGGATATATACATGCCATGCTTCACAAGTCAACTCACGAATTTGAGACCTAATTTTGTGAGGCCTCGTGTCCCACGCCAAAGTAACCACGTGATCCGGCATATGGTGAGGTGCAACACCGAAGCATATGCCAACATATAAGCAACATACCATAGTTCACGAATCTCTAGGCACTTTACTGTTAGCCGACAGGTTGAGCACATAAAATACAAAAATGAGCATAAAATGAGGTCAAAAACATGCAAATATTGCCAAATTCAAAGTAATCACAATAGTATATAACTTCGCTCACCCTTGGTATCAACATATGGTTCGACACACTATTGCTTGGAACCATTTGTGAACAATCCCCCCACTTGGATCCCCAAATGAACGCATGAAGACACCTTCGAACCTCCTCTCGACATGCACCATGAAAATGGGAAAATTGGAAATGGCGCTTATGGGTCGCTCCGTAAGGCTTCCCACGTGCACTATTTGTGCAGTAGACTTAGTCTAGCGCAATGGAGCTCACCAACGGGACATGGGCGAAGCCTTTGCCACGTATGACTCCACATATCTTCCTACAAACGGAGATATAGAACATGGGCGTGAGCATAGCAAAGCACATACCATCCATATAACACATACCCTTAAACGTGGCTCCCACCATGGTATGCCATGCCCCTCCATGGACATAACTTCACGTTAAAAATACGTAGGAACCCAAGAAAAGTTTCTATGCAACACCAACACTCATGCGGTACACTCGAAAGTCGCATTAAAATATTCGGTTGCATGGTCCAAGAGTTATAAATCACTTTCTACCCTCTTGACCATTATATTTGCTACACCGGGCACGTGTACACATCAAAGGCGTTTAACGCTCCTCAAATTAAGTTGAGACCAAGGCGTTTCCCTTCCATATCTCAAAATTGAAATTCCTCGCAGTGAGCCGGAGATATGATCTTTCAAAGTGGCCTCACGAATCATTTTTGTTTCGCCTATATCTGCAAGAAAAATGAAGGAGACAACAAAAGGAAGGTTGATTCGCGATCGGGGAAAAATGTAGGACCACTCGAAATTCACAGTATCCAGTGCGGCGACCTCGAAATCGAAAATCTGATTCTGTATGTCTGAAGAAATCGGATTAATTTTGCGAGTGTATAACATGAAAATTGCGGAAGCAACGAACCCTCTTCTGATGAAGTTTGACCCTTCATCGGGGTTTCCGCTAAAATATCTGGAAATAACAGTTAACCAATCGGTTACCGCAAAATCGCGAGCCAACTGACAGTCACCAATATATTGACAATCAGAACGGATAGCTGAAAAATTACGGAAACATTATGATAAAAAAACCCTGTTGATTCCTGATATTTTGATATATAAATCTCAGCCGGCGGCGCCTCGGTTGTGAATGTGGCCGCTCATGGCTGAAATGGCCAAGCCTATCACACTGTCACATCAGGTTAGGTCAGGTGGATGGGAAAGTATGATATCAGCCAATGGCGGCTTGCCGGCCCATAGATACACACCCCAAGTGACCCAAAGATGGCCAAAGGGGTCCGAACCGGCTTCACCTCCCTTCTCAGAGCATTGTATCCGCTCGGAAGTCATTGAAGAGAGGACGGGAGGACCCCAATGGGCTCCACCCCCCCCCCCCCCCAATGTCCCAAGGACACATGGAATCCCCACATACGGCGTAGGCGTCCCCCATGCCCCAAGGGAGGGGTGAGGACACACACGATTGGTCCCCTCCGCCATATCCGGTCTCCTCTTGATCTACAACATGGACCAGGGGGATCAAAGATAGAGAAAATGTCGTCGACCAGTCTAAATACGTATACCATAATGAATTATATATGTGGAGACCGAGTGAAGGGGGTATGTGGCCAATCAAGGCCCAAAAATCCCCGGACGAAGGGCCTCACCCGTCTCCCAAGCACAAAGACAAACATAAATGCCAAGGCAGATCCATTAAGGTGCTTTAGCAGCCACGAAATGGACCAACACGTCCTTGACATCCAAAGAAATGTTCGTTTTCCTTAGATAATCCATCCAGACCGTAGTATACCTTGGAACAAAACTGCTCGGGGGCTCCCACGAATCTCTGGATGCGGCAAATCCCTTCCAACGGACCTTATATAGCCTCCCCCCGGGCGTCCCCGGGTCTGGCTTGTCCATCAAGATCTTCTCAGTGGTGAAGTCGTCGTCCTCACCCTCGTCATCCGAGTCCACATCGCCGGCTGTGAACTCGAAGGTGAAGGGACGTCCGCTGGGGTCTGGTGCTCAGGGACGAAGCTGGGTGTGGTCGCGGTCAAGGATCTTGTTATCCCCCACTCGAACCGCATACACATCCTGCCCGACCTTTGGAACGATTACCCCCGGCACATACCAAGACGCCTGCCGATGCCTGGACAGGACATCCTTGTGGTGCCGCTCCACCCATACGGTGTCTCTGAGAGCATATTTCTGGACTTTTCCCTGCTTGAAGTACTTGGCCCTCTTCTCATGCTCGTTCTGAAGTGCTTTGGACACCTTGGCCGCCGTGTCGTCCGCCTCAGCCATCATAGCACTCGCATCCCGGGCCACTTTGCCATGGTTCAACCACGGGAGAGTGCGTAACACTCGATCTCGTAGGAACAGCATACGATGGGGCGACAGTCCAGTGGGCCCCGGAAGGTCGTGGTACGCCTGGAGTACTCTCCACAGCGAATTATACCAATTCCAGCCCGGTTCGTCAATGTGCAGCTGGCGGAACTTTTCGAACTTCTGCCGCCCGGCCACCTCAGCCCGGCCATTCGACTGGCTGTGGTACGCCAGGATCGTGACGTGCCCAATCCCCATGTGCCTGCACATCGTCTTGAACCACGTCCCCACAAATTGACTGCCCCGATCGCTGCAGATGACAGCTGGGACATCAAAGATCGTCAGCCAATGCCTGATCGTGGCATTAGCGACGGTCTTGGCCTGCAGACCCACTCCATGCTTGTCCTTCTTGTCCTTCTTCTTGGACTTCTTGCCAGGGACCGCCACGATATACCCGCTGTGCCTATCAACCGCCAGGATGACATAGTCGTAGGTCTCTCCTTCCACGGTGACCTCAGGCATGGCGAATACATCCATGGCCACGAACAGCATAGGGGCCTCCGGTATAGCCGTATACACCGGGTTGCCCGCTGTGGAATGGTTGGGGCTTTTCGTGGCTCGACACACGGCGCAGTCGCTGCAGTATTTGTCCAGGATGGCGTAGTACCCCGGTGGGAACTTGAAACGCCACTCCAGGTCCTGCTGCATCTTGTCCCGACCAGGATGCATGAGCTGGGCGTTATGCCAGTGGTCAATGAGCTCCTCCATTTGGTTCTCAGGGACCAATAGCTTGTCCTTGAGGAATAATTCATACCCATCCTCGGCCAAGCCCTCAGGCCGTTCGTCGTCCGACGGGCCGCTCATAGCATTCCAGTACCTGCTCCGGTGTTCGGATGCCGCATAGTCATCCGACCAGTCTTCTGTCAGCACCAACCTGACTAGCTCTACGGGGGCCACCATCCATTGCTCGAGGGTTTCCTCTCGAATAGCTTGGACTCGGGCGCCCCGGAACTTGGCCAGGTCTGTACGGTTTGCCATCACCACAAAGCACTTGACCCCCTCTTGCTCCATGGCCTTCTCCATCTGGATGATGCGCTTGGCCTCCTCGGTCTCCTCGGCGTCCCCATTACTGGATATGTCCATCCATGCTTTGCCAGCGGGGTAGGCCCATCGACTGAGGCAATCCGCCACAGTGTTGTCCTTCCCCGGGACGTATACGACGCTGAGGTCGAACTTGGCGAACGTCTCATGCCATCGGGCCCTCCTTGCCGCCGGTCCCGAGGGGGTGTCGACGTGCTCCTTGTGCCAGCTCTGTAAGGACTGATGGTCCGTACAAACCACCACCGGCTGTAATCCGATGTGGCCAGACCACTTCCTGAGCGCACAAACAATGGTGTACGTCTCCTTCTCCCTCGCGGTCCAGGTTCGACGTTGGCCCTCGGCCAGGATCCGGTCCCAAAACGCCACGGGTACGTGCGACCCATCGTCCCGGACCTGCCCGAGGACTGCCCCTACAGCATAGTCTGAGGCGTCCGTCCGTAGCACGAATCCCTTGTTCGGGTCCACCAGGAATAGCCCCAGCTGCCCCAGGAGTCGCTCCCTCAGGCGGCTGAACGCATCTTCGGCCTCAGGGGTCCAGGCAAGCTTCTTCTTGCTCCCTTTCCGGCCATCGAACTTGCCCACCTGCAGCATCTTGTGCAGCGGGCACGATAGTTCCGCATACATCCGGACATAGCCCGAATAGTAGTTGCAGAACCCCATGAAGGATCAGAGTTCGCTGATGGTCTGGGGCTTCTCCAAGTGGTGCAGGGACGCCAGCTTCCCAGGCATGGGACGGCTTTGCCCGTGACCAACCACGTGACCCGCAAACTCCACTTTCCTCACGAAGAGTGAGGCTTTGGTGGGCTTGCACACCATGTTGTGCTTGTCCAGCTCGCTGAGCACTTGGCGCAGATCCTTCTCATGCGCTTCGATGACCTCGTCCTCAGTCATGTCTTCCGTGCCGGACCCGATGATGAGGTCATCCACAAAGGGGTCAGCACAGTCCCGGACAGGACCGAGTAGGTCCTCCATCATACGCTGGAAAGCGGCGTTGCCATTCTTGGCGCCCATAGGCACCACGTTCCACTGCATGGGCCCCAGCGGCGTCGACATCGCTGTGCAGGGCCTGGAGTCCGGGTGTAGCGGCATCTGGTGATAGCCGTGTTTCAGGTCTAACACCGTGAAGATCTGCTTTTTTTGTTGTTTTGGGAGGATGGTGTCGATCAGAGGAAGCGAGTACGAGTCGTGCTCGGTTTGCTCGTTCAAACCTCTGTAATTGACCACCAACCTCCACTCGCCCTTCTCTTTCTTGGGCACAATAAAGGCTGGGCTGGCCCACTGACTGTTGGAGGGTTCGATCCAGCCCCGCTTAATAAACTCGGCCAACAACTTCTTCATGGCCTCGGCCCGATCGCCCTGAAGTTGGTACCCCCGATGACCATAGATCTTGGGGTTCGGCTTCAGCGTGATCCTCGCTGTGCCAAACCTCCCACGATCTGGAGGCTTCTTGTTTGTGACGCCACTGAATAGCCGCGGATAGGCATTTATCAGCCTCTCCTTCAGCTCGGCGACCTTCGGGTTCTCCTGGGCCTCTTCAGCCGCTTGCTTCGGTATCGATACAACCGACCGCACTGCGGTATAGGCCTCTTCCGGGTCCGAGTCCGACTTCTCCTCGTCCGATATGCCGTCTTCATCATCGTGGGGCGCGCTTCCCACCGATGATCTTCGGAAATTTGCGGCATCAGCCTGGTTCTTGTCGCTACCGGCCCCCATTCTTGGAAAATCCCACGTCGGCGGGTCCGACCCAACCGGACCATCATATTGGTGCGCGATGTGATCCATGACCCTCGCCACGAACTCATCCTTCTCGTACCTGCCGGTGACCAACATCTTGTCATCCCACCAATGCGGAGATGTGACCATTGCTCGCCCCTTCTTGGCTGCCACACGGTCGTGCATCCCCATCCGCATGTAGTTGACGACGTGGTCGATCTCGACATGGGACAGGACGTCAATGCCATCCATTGGCTGATCCGTCCCCTCCTTGGGCTCAAACATGACCCGCATGGGCACCGCCTCTACCCTACGGATGAATGCTTCATCACCCGTGGGCTCGGCTTGCGCCCCATGCACCAGGAAAGCCTTGGTACCCCACGCTTGACCCGGGGAGGGCATTGATAAACCCTTGGCGCCAATGAACAACTCCTCCTTTGGCCCGAATGACATCTCGTTCAGGGTGATGGAATCCAGCGTCAACTTGAGAACTTCCAGCGGACATGGGGTGGATCCCATGCCGGGTATGACCAGGATCCCCTTCGCCCTATCCGCGACGATCTTCTCCACCGTACGTCTGGTATTTTCCAGGGAGCCATGCCAATACATGGGTCCCCACTCCTTCAAACCCCAATGCCTGTGCCAGGCTGAGTCTCCTCGATGCCAATGCCTCCTACACTTCCTCAAAAGTGGGGCATCCCGGGAAGCAAAGACGTCTGTCACGGGCGCTTCGGCTCCCAGCGTCTGAATCATCCTGGCATACACCTGGGGCGCCATTCCATACTCCGTGACCTGAAGTCCGCGGTCTCCTCTGGACTTGGCACCCACAGCTTGCACCGCTTGGGCGATCCGATCCTCTTCCTCAGCATTCCATTGGGATGATCCGCATGCATAGTCCGTGGACAGCCATGTAAGGCATTCATCATCCTCCCGGACCAGCGTTGCACGATGGGGAAGGGATCCAATGGCGTTTCCCACCATGAAGTCATACCCCATGATCATATCCCAATCTGTAATGTCGGCCACATAGAAGTTCCCGGATAGAGTGCTTCTCTTTGCGAAATCAGGGCGGTTCAAGCGCTCATGCTCCCAGAATTCCATACTGATAGTGGCCTCATGGGTGCCACCACCCATAGTCTCTCCATTGGCCACCTTCAGGCGTACCGGTCTACGGCTGGGCTGCAGGGATTCCTCCTTGAACAACCCTCTCCGGACCAGGCTCACCTGGGCACCCGTATCAACCAAAACATCCACCACCAACTCCTCTTGTCCGCACCGTACACGCACCTTCAAGTGCAACTGCCGCTCGTCACCCTGCGGTGTATGGACAACTCTCACGGCATGCAACTCTAGCACATCCGGGTGCATCAGGACTTCGAGGGTATGGTCACGGATGGTGTAGATCCTGGGCTGGTCCTGCCCGTCCACGGGGCTCTCCGTTGTCGCTCCTTCTTTCTTGCCACGTTCCTTGCCCACATACACTTCCCTTGGCAGGGCGCTCCAGGGGTTGGGAGTGACAAAACTCAGTGGTCCAGGCTCTTCTGGAGCCTTCTTTGGCACCTGATGTGCCTTCGCATTCTGTAGGATTCCACTGATTTTCGGAGGAGAGGCCTCCAGGGTCCCACTCCCGTGGGGGCTCCTCTAGACGTGGCCTGCCGCAGCTCCATCCTGCTGCAATCCGCCCAGACTTCGTCCACCGAGTTGCTGGGCTTTGAGTTCCTCCAACGCCCTCAACATTTCCTCAGCGACCTCCTCGATCGACCTCACGCGTCGGTCTGGGCCGGGTCCTCCCCCATAGCCTTTTCCTCCGCCTTTCCCTTGGCCCTTTCCTGGGCCTTTTCCACCGTCTCCGCCCTTTGCCTTCCAATCGGCAATTCATTGCTCCTTTGGCTTCTTGTCGGGATGGGCGGCAAAGTAGGCCTTCTTGTCCGCCTCATATACCTTGCAATGCCGGTGGTCATGTGCATGGTTGTTCCCCTTTCCGTAGCAGACCCAGCAACCGTCGTGCTGTGATCTGTACTTGCGGAACTAGAGCGGCGCGTTCCCGATCCTCCGCGGTTCCTTGCGGTTCTTGTTGACCCTTGGGTCCAGGCGGTTCCACCTGGACCTGTCCTGCCCATGCTCCCTCATATGGTGCGCTACGGACGCGAAGAAGTGGGCTTTTTCATGATCCTCTCGGGTGGTTGCGGTCCAGAGATCTTGGCCGCTTCCACTCCCTTCCTCCGCGGTGCCGACCGTGTCCTCCTTGACCTCTCGGTGTTGGCGATCTTCCCGATGACCTCGATTTCAATGGCCCTGTCGATCCTGCACGTGGGCCTCGTTCTTAGCGTTGAGCTTCAGCTCCACCGTGATGTACTTGACGATCTCGTCCAGGCTCATGCTGGCGAAAATGACCTGCATCCTCAGCGGCTCTCCGCGCCTCCACTCCGCGTTGTTGAGGCGCATCATCCTTTGCCCCATGGTGTCGCCGAATACCTCCACGTAGACGGCGTTCTTCAGCCCCAACATTCGGCTTGGCTCGCCGAGGTTTCGCCAGAAAAACTCCATTATTCCGGCGTGGGTGTCCTCCGATGCCATGATCCGTACGGCCACGCGCTTTCTTGCTCTCTTCTTCTCCTTGTCCTCCATCCTCTTCTTCCAGTGGACGGGGAGGACATCCTTGAGCAGGTGTCGGATCTCGCTGGAGTCATTCCAGTCCTCCACCAGCTTGAGGCTTCTTCGGTACTTGCGGATGTACCGATTCCATTCCCGGACCCTCAACTCCCCGCGCTCCAGCGGCAGCGGAATGGACCACAAATCCTCCAACTTCTGGTTGGGGGCGTCCACTCGCTCCTCGTCCTCCAGCCACTGGAGGCAGCCCTGCTCCGTCTGGATCAATCCCTCGCGGATCTGATCCCTGAGCTCCTCCTTCAGGTCCTGCGCCAGCCTGTGTGGGAATGTCCGACATACCCACTTGTCCCTTGGGGCTCCCTTCATCTCGCCAACGACCTCCTCGGCGAAGTCCTCCCAATCCAGGATGAAGTCATGCAGGTTGCAGGGGTTGCCATCGTAGTAGGGGATTTTGATTCCCCTGAGGTCGTCAATCCTGATGGCGTCTCCGATGTCCGCAGCCACCACTCCACCGAGACGGATACCACCTGTGGCCGGGGGGTGTGAGTACACTCCCCGTACATTCCTCTCCTCCATGGAGTGCGGTTCAGTTGGGCCTGAACCCATGGGGTTTGGGATGCGGGAAGGACTTGCTCCACCGGCTGTCCATATCCCCGTACTGGGGTCCTTCACCCACAGGTTTCTGCCTGGATGGCCTCGACCATGTCCCGGGGCCCTTCCCATGGTTTGCCCCTGCATGGTCCGGATCTCCTCTTCCGCATAAACTGCATGGGTTGTCATAGCGGTCGGTGGATCCTGGGCGGCATGGGACATCTGTACCGTCAGGCTCCTCAGGTCCGTGGTTGCGTGCTCTTCCCGCATGGACCCCGCCGGTGCCGTATGCTCCCCGAGCATTATGGATTCGCTGAACATGGGAACAAACGGCAGCGCACCCGGGTCAACACGCGGAGGCGCGTAAGGTGCCTCTGCAGGGCCGCCCATGGGTTTCTCCATGGCGCTCCTGAGGGTCTTAACCCGCTCCACAAGCTCTGCCGTTGCCGGCCTTGCCGGGAGCTCCGGACCCGAGGAGAGGGGTTGTAACTCCTCTAGCCTTTTCAGGCGTCCCGACATGTCCTCCACCAGGTGGAGGAGGCTG
This sequence comes from Eutreptiella sp. 'Long Island Sound 2002', assembly GCA_964036045.1. NCBI lineage: Eukaryota > Euglenozoa > Euglenophyceae > Eutreptiales > Eutreptiaceae > Eutreptiella > Eutreptiella sp. 'Long Island Sound 2002'. The sequence continues at coordinate 19,321,414 of OZ038380.1, read as the reverse complement.
TCCACCACTCGCTGCTGCTTCTGCAGGGCCATCTCCAGCTTCTCCCGGTACCGGTCCTGCTCCGCTCGCAGCTCCGCCATGTCTCTCTCCGCTTCCGACTGGTCATCCAGGATCCCCGCGATGTCCTCCTCTAGGCCGTCCTTCTGGTTGTCCATGCGGTCGAGGTGCTGCACGATGGCGTCCATCCCCATCTTTGGGTACTTGCCGATGAGGAAGGATACGTGCTCGCAGTGGCACTCAACGTGCCTTCCACCTGATCGGGCGCATCCCACGGTTCCCGGCGCCTCGGACTCCTCCGCCATGGGTGTGTCGCCCATGTTATCCCGCTTTGGCTCCGTGTGCCGGGACACAGGCGCCGTTCTGGCTCTGGTAGGCCTCTTCAACGCCTCGGCGTCATGCTCCAGGCTGGGTTCTGGGGCCGTGTGCACCCTTTGTGGGCGGTCTGGCCATCTCATCCAACTCCGAAGGGAAAGCGGTCCGATAGCCATCGGAATGCCCCTCGGAATCTGCAGCTGACCACAGCCTGACCGGGCTGGGATCCGTCTCCATCGCCCTGGCTTCCGCCGCAGGTTTTGGGGACCCGCGCTTCCGGTAACGCCGGGCCCTGCCGTTGCTGCCAGTCTCCTCCAACTCTTCAGCAGCGGAGCTGAGGTTGCAAGCCTTGCGGCATTGCCTTTCACACATGGAGGCCAGGTCCTCCATGTCTAGCCCATGTCCTACAAGGGCTCTCCGTCCTGAGCATCTTCGCTCTTCTCTGGCTTCTAAGTCCGGCGTCGACTCCACGGACTCCACGATCTGCACCCGGGGCGTCCCTGGGCAGGGCTCATGAGGGCCTAAGTCCCCGGTGCGGCGGTAGGGGGCAGGCAATCCTCTGCTACCATAAAGAAGGTCCCTACCAGGACCGGCCCCTGCTGTACCCCTTCCACCATTTCCTGTCACTCCTATGGTCTTGCTTCTCACCAGGTTCTGCATGATCTTGCCCTATCCTGCACAATTTCCCACAAAAAAAAGTAAAATATGGCTCCTTCACACAAATCCTGATCCCTTGCAATAACCAACTCCCAAAAACAATAGCTCAAATCCAAATAATCCACACTGAGGGCTTCCGAGGGTGTTTGAGGTCCCGCATTGACACTCAACAACTCCTTTCAACACACCGGTCGTCTCACGGTGCACACTGAGACACGGGCGTTGGGCATGTACATAGAATTGCACCAATAGAATAATGGAAAAGCCCTGAAATTGGCATATGAACACAAATCAAGCAAAATTGGGGAAAGATGGAAACATACACAATCACAGCCATAGACCCCTCATTCCCTGGACTCAAGACCTTCCCTTGACTCGCCAACATGATGCCCTGAACCAAGTCAAATAAGATGGCTAAATGCCATGTGTCAAAAGTCACTACACAAACCCCAAAAATGTGTTCACTCCCCAGCCTCTAAATCCTAGCCCAATAGGGGAGGTGGCGTGTCATGGCCTAGAGTGGCACTCGGGACCATGCCCTGGCCTGACATAACTTTGGTTGGACTTGGAGTCGATTGGGCTTGGAGAATGGCCCCATGCAGATGACCTCACAACATAGCAGAATTAGGCAAATCACACCATAGTGCCCAAAATTCAATTATATACTCAAAAATGCATACCGCGAATATTCAAATGCTCCATGCATGTGTCAAACCGGAAAGTAGTATACAAGGGTGATATAGAACAAAGATCCATGCCCAAGAATATCCCAACATTGGCTCCCAAACCCCTCCGGATATATACATGCCATGCTTCACAAGTCAACTCACGAATTTGAGACCTAATTTTGTGAGGCCTCGTGTCCCACGCCAAAGTAACCACGTGATCCGGCATATGGTGAGGTGCAACACCAAAGCATATTCCAACATATAAGTAACATACCATAGTTCACGGATGTCTAGGCACTTTACTGTTAGCCGACCAGTTGAGCACAAAAAATACAAAAATGAGCATAAAATGAGGTCAAAAACATGCAAATATTGCCAAATTCAAAGTAATCACAATAGTATATAACTTCGCTCACCCTTGGTATCAACATATGGTTCAACACACTATTGCTTGGAACCATTTGTGAACAATCCCCCCACTTGGATCCCCAAATGGACGCATGAAGACACCTTCGAACCTCCTCTCGACATGCACCATGAAAATGGGAAAATTGGAAACGGCGCCTATGAGTCGCTCCGTAAGGCTTCCCACGTGCACTATTTGTGCAGTAGACTTAGTCTAGCGCTATGGAGCTCACCAACGGGACAGGGGCGAAGCCTTTGCCACGTATGACTCCACATATCTTCCTACAAACGGAGATATAGAACATGGGTGTGAGCATAGCGAAGCACATACCATCCATATAACACATACCCTTAAACGTGGCTCCCACCATGGTATGCCATGCCCCTCCATGGACATAACTTCACGTTAGAAATACGTAGGAACCCAAGAAAAGTTTCTATGCAACACCAACACTCATGCGGTACACTCGAAAGTCGCATTAAAATATTCGGTTGCATGGTCCAAGAGTTATAAATCACTTTCTACCCTCTTGACCATTATATTTGCTACACCGGGCATGTGTACACATCAAAGGCGTTTAACGCTCCTTAAATTAAGTTGAGACCAAGGCGTTTCCCTTGCATATCTCAAAATTGAAATTCCTCGTAGTGAGATGGAGATATCATTTTTCAAAGTGGCCTCACGAATCATTTTTGTTTCGCCTATATCTGCAAGAAAAATGAAGGAGACAACAAAACTAAGGTTGATTCGTGATCGGGGAAAAATGTAGGACCACTCGAAATTCACAATATCCAGTGCGGCGACCTCGGAAACATTATGATAAAAAAACCCTGTTGATTCCTGATATTTTGATATATAAATCTCAGCCGGCGGCGCCTCGGTTGTGAATGTGGCCGCTCATGGCTGAAATGGCCAAGCCTATCACACTATCACATCAGGTTAGGTCAGGTGGATGGGGGAGTATGATATCAGCCAATGGCGGCTTGCCGGTCCATAGATACACACCCCAAGTGACCGAAAGATGGCCACGGGGGTCCGAACCGGCTTCACCTTTGCAAAGTGTAACAAGTTTAACAGACCAACACCACCAGTTACCTTTCCTTTTGACAGGGCAAACGGGCGCCACACCGGTGCCTGCACAGTCCTTGCATCCCTCCTCACATCCAACGGTGCTCTCACGTTTCCGGTGTTGGGTGCACACCCATCTGCATACCCCATGTCACGCAAAGTCTGGGGGATTCTCCGTTCACGCTGTTGGAGAGCCCTTGCGACTGTCGTTATCCCTGCTGCCAGGTCCTCAATGGCAGGATGTCCTGCCCAATATGTGGGCCTCTGCTTCAGTTGAAGTACTGCCATTGCAGTACAGTTTTGTGACCGGTCACTTTCGTCCGGGTGTGTCGTGTATTGTGCCCGGTACCAGTTGTCTATCCACAGCACGCAACACGACGAAAGCACCAGTGACCACGTTGCTTTAAGTGCTGCTGCTGCCTGTTCGTCCACCATATCTGCCACAGCGTCTGCTTGCCCAAGCCGTACTTTTGTTCGTCTTTCTGTTTGCGTTAGGTACCCTGTTTTGTTTCCCGGTTTTTTCCTGTTTGGTACTGCCCGTTGACGCATCAACAGGTACAGGTTCCAGCCCTCCTGTCGCAAAATGCACACCCAGCGCTTGTCCTCCTGCCTTTTAGCTGCTGGTAAACTGTGGCGCGTTTTTTTGTTGAACCTGAGTCGCTGTGCAAATGTTAAAACCAGTTGCGCTGCCAGGTCGTTGCGTTTGAGTCCTTTCCACAGGTCGTCTGCTGTTTGGTATGCTGGTTCTGCCGCGCATGCCTCTCGTAGTGCTGCTGCTCCTTTGCTTACTTCTGCTATCATTCGATGCGTTACGGGTTGTCTGGCTCGAAGTGGCATTTTGCGTCTTTCTCTGTGGAATCTAGATTTGCGAACATATTTTGGTTATCGTTTCGCACAGCGATCTTTAAAAAAAGTGTGTTTGAAAACATATGGCCTTTTCCTGTCGTCATTTCTGGTGCGCGTGCTGCCGCCGCAGATTGTATTTGGTGTCTGTGTGCGCTCCATTCCCAGTAACCAAAAACGTTTTCGCAACATCAATTTCCTATTCTGTTTCCGTCTTTCAACCCAGTTGGAAAAAAAAACCATATGTATCGGGCAGGGAAGGCTACGGCCGCTATTAGAACTGGACACTTCTGCCATTGGGGGGCTGTTCCAAAAAAGCAAATCATTCCCCTGATCCCCTGAAAAATATGACGAAGGTTACCGATGTATAATCGACTGTCACAGGTGGTAGCCGTGAAAGGGAATGTGAATGCCGCCGTAGCCTGACCTGCCTGCTTTTTCATTTTCTTCCATCGTTTAATTGCGCGAGGCCTCGCGCACTGATTGTTTCCGTGGGACAATGTTCTCTACCTCGTTATATCTGACCAACATGGTGTCTACACACACATACACCGGAACAATCAAATGTGTTTGTCCGTCTGGTACTGTACCTACAATTGTGTGCGTTATTTCCATTCTGCAAATTCAATGCATAACGTGACCTGAGTGCGCGAGGCCTCGCGCACTCCGGATGCCTAAATTTGTATTTTACTCTCACTTTACAGTACATGTGTTTCCCCTTACATGGGAAGTCCGACAGTCATTCACTTCCAATGCTCCTTGGGCAACACTATCATACTTTTAATACCATGTGGGAGCTGCGTATTTCTGCAAACGCCAGTCCTTACGGGTTTTTAGGTTTCGTGGTAAACTCCACTTTGAATATCTTGAGTGCGCGAGGCCTCGCGCACTCAGAATGCCAGAGAAATGTAAAAAAACGTCACATTGAGGAACACGGAGTTGCACAACACTAAAAAAGCAATTCATTTCACTACGTCTAAAATCACGTTCATCAAACATCCAAAAAAATAGTTTTTTTGCCCTGTTGCGAACCGGTCCTTTCCTGCGCGTTCGGCGCGCAAAACAGGGTGCAGTTTGCGTGGGATAAGATACAGCCATATCGTACAGAAACCCCTACCATACCCAGTCAAGATATTATACCCATTACTTCTTCCCTTTCCCCCTCCGTACCTTTCTCTTCTTCATGTATGTTTCCTTCCCTTATGGAGTTAGTCTCCACATACATCTCTTCTCATCCCTTTCAGGTGAAACGGCTCAGGCCTGAGTCTGTTTTACCTACCAGAGGTACTCGAGGCTCGGCGGGTTACGACTTATACGCCGCAGTCGAAGTCGAGATTCCGCCACGGGGTCAAAAACGAGTACCCACAGGACTAGCCTTCACAACTCCCATACTTACTTACGGCAAAGTCCAAGACAGGTCAGGGAACGCGGCTAAGCTCTTCCTCAGAACCGGAGCCGGGTTCATAGACACGGATTACAACGGCGAGGTAGACGTATTACTCACTAATATGAACTCCGAGGGTCATACGGTAAGGATCGGAGACAAGATCGCTCAATTAACCCTCGAACTTCATCTAACTCCAGAGATTCAAGAGGTAACCGAACTTCAAGTCACAGAACGCGGTTCGCCAGGTTTCGGTTCCACAGACATGCCAGGTAATCAGGTAATCCCCTCCCCGGGTAAGCCACACACCCCCTCCCAGCCTGAAGGAGCACATATTTCAGGCGTTACGCAAACTAAGCAATCATCCACTTGCGGGCAGGAGAAATGCGTGCTGTTATGCGCTTATATTTCCAGTTTATTGGCCGCATACAACGTTCCCTCTAGTCAGGGATCTCCGGAATCTCCAGAGATTGGTTCTGCAGTGCACCAGGCATTGGGGTTGGTATGCAGCTTGACAAAATGCTTAGTATCAGCCTTTCCTCATAGACCAGGAATCCCTAGTAGGGTCGATTCAGCCGACGGAGGCAGTCTAGTGGGTACGGATAGTTATCCTCCGGTACCTGTACAGGAGGCCCAGGCCCTGATTTCGGTAAGGCGGCTGCAAGCAGTTAAGGGTGATGATATGGATATTGGGTCCTCCACGTTACTCGCAGACTTACATGCGGAGTTTACCGGTACTGGACCGGAGTTGGTACAGGTTGAAACCACAGGTAGCACACTTACCGGACTGGATGCGCCATCCAGCCTAGCCACGGAGCCCATCCCTCGGCGAGCCCTTTCGGGTTGGGGTGAGGCTCGTATAAAATCAGCTCAGGAGCATACCAAGTTGAGGGCGGTAGCGTGTGATGGTCTGGTGTTTACAGACTTGGATCTGTGGGCGGATTCGGAGCAATCTGAGTCCGAAACGGGACCATGGCCAAGTTTGGATGTCTCCACCAGCGAGAGTTTGAAGACAAATGCGCTATCAAAGAGCCGAGGCGTCCCAAAGTCCTCACCTATGGTCCAAAGGGGCCGAGGCACCGTGATACAAATCAGAGCGTCGGCCAGACGTAAAGCCCGCCAAAAGTGGCGTGAGGATAGGGATGATTTGACTGTACGACAAAACGTAGTTTACCGCATCGAGCGGTGGGCCAAGTCACTGGTGGAAGATAATCATTTCAAGGATTTCACGGACGTGTTTAGTAGTAAACGGCTGGCCAGGTTTCCCAAATTTTGGGATAAGACCAAGGACGGGCTCTCACAGCCTTGGTCAGGGGAAAACCTCTGTCTACATCCGCCGGATGAGTTGTGGGAGCAAACGGTCCCAAAATTGAAATTCGAACAAGGCCAAGGCATAGCCATAGTACCTACGTGTAAGGATAGGGATTGTCGGTGGTCCCTGAGCGAGGAAGTAGTAGATTGGATAGATGTGCCTAGAGGTGAGCCACTATTCGTCAAGAAGTATGGTAGAGTATGCTCAGCAGATAGGGATTATCAGGTGGTATTAGTAGATGCGTTAGGGTGGACTCCAGAGGAGTCGGAGTCCGAGTCGCCGTTCACGTCCTCTTCCGACACAGAAGGAGCGGTCGCGAACCAAGGCAAAACCACAACATCACGCCCACAGCCCAAGCCATCGGTAGAGTCGCTTTTGCATGACTGTCACAACGACAGTGACAGTTTGGACGAGCCAGACAGGCAGATAAGTCGCCAGGCACGGCGTAGGGCAGTCAGACAGGCTCATAAGGCTCAAAGAAAGTCCCAACAAGGAGATACCAGTCAGTCAGAGTCGGAACTATCTCCGGGACCAATTTTTTCATCATCAGACGAGTCCACAGTCCAGCAGAAGCGACACACGTTAACTCACCCCCCGGTAATTAACCCTACTAGGCAGGATAGGAATACTCTAGGGCCCGCGGAGACCACCAGACACAGTCCGCCACAAGGTTATAGACGATACGTTCGTTCAGCAATCCAATCTGATGAAGACTGGGCTGGTTGCGAAGAACTGAAGGGGAAGTTCATGAACCGATATGAAGCCACGGTCTTTGAACCCATACGCACCCAGGATGTTACTGAAAAGGCGAAGAAGGCCAGAGGCCCACATTCTACCCTCAAATTGAAGCTTTTGCCTGAGCATGCAGGCCCAAGGGCTGATAAGCCTATACGGGCAGTGGGTGAACGCAAAAAGGCGTTATGGGAAAAGATTGTGAAGTTCAAAGACCGAGGCATGCTTCGAGATGCCAAAGGGCAGCCACAGTGGGTGGCTAGAGCGTTTCTGGTCCCTAAACCAGGGGAAAACGAGTGGCGTTTGGTTATTGATTACCGCCACCTAATTTCCTGCTTGAAAGGCAACAGTTTCCCCTTGCCTGTCATCGAGGACCAAATTGCCAACCAACAAGGCAATTTCATATTTACTATCATTGATTCGGAAGACGGCTTCCATCAGATGCACCTCGAGGAAGAAAGCAAACATCTCACTGCTTTTTGCACTCTGTTCGGAATTTTCGAATGGAATGTTCTTCCCATGGGTGTCAAGGTGGGGCCCGTTGCCTATCAACAAATGGTCCAGTATGTGACAAGAAAATGTCCGCAGTCGCGCCCATATATTGATGACATCTTGTCATCAACAGGTTCGAAAGTTAGAGACCCGGCCAAGCTCACAATTGAGCAGAAGCAGGAACCAGAAACGCTCCGGAAGTACTTCGAGGCACATTACGAGGACTTGTGCAAACTTTTTGATGCACTAGAGGAGGCTCAACTGACAACTGACTGTATGCGCCTAAGGATCCGGATGAGCCTCAAACCGCTACAGGGGTGCCCAAAAAGCGTAAGAAGATCAAGCTATCGCCAAAAGAAGCTCCTATCAACTGGACTGATGAAATGAAGCAGAACGTTGAGCTTCTGAAGAAGGCGCTAGATGATCAAACACGCTTGTACTTACCCAAGCCAGGGTTGCCATGGCGTATCATCACCGACACATCCAATTATGCTGTTGGTGGTGTGCTGAACCAGAAACAAGAGGATGACAACTGGCATCCTGTTGCTTTTTACTCCCGGAAGTTCCAAGGCACCCGAGCTGGCGTAGACGGGTGTACAAAGAACACTTGGCAGTTTGCCTGGACTCCAAGGGAGCAGGAAACCTATGCCATTGTGTGTTGTTTGCTGAGGTTTCAGTCTTGGGTCGCCAAACCAGAGGTGGAGATCCAGACAGACCATTCGGCAATCGTGAAGTGGTACAAGTGGTACATCTGGATCTTGCCGGAAGCCCTGAGCCCGAAGTGATGAAGGCAGTGAGATTCACAGGGCGCCAATATTCCCGTTCTGCAAAGAAAGAGCTCAATCGCAAAGCCAAAAGTCAGCATAAGGCGTCGATGTCCACATTGACATTGGCACAAACAGCCTCTAGCATGAGTTGGCATACACCTGGTCTGGCCACTTGTATGATCAGTGATATAGAGACCATCAAGGTTCACCCAGCAGTCCAGGTATTGTACGAGGATTCGACTAGCCACTATGAGAATGACCCACACTTTCAGCCCCGTTGGGATGAGCTGAGGGTCAATAAGTATGTTGAAATTCAAGGTAAGTCCTATACTCTGCATCACGGTAAGGTGCGCACGGAGGGCCGTATCTGCGTGCCTTTTGCTTGCGTCAAGCAAGTAATCAAGGCGTGCCATGATTACGCCCATCCAGGGGTCGATAAGACTCTGCAGATCTTTCACAGATCATATGTCTGCTTCGGCTACAAGGCTGGTGATATCCGCACTATGGTTTCATCATTGGTGAACCCATGTCCTATTTGCGGACAAGGCAAGGGCCGGAAGGGACTCCAACCTGAGTCTAATCACCCAGCACCAGTACCAGAATACCCATTTTCGTCCGTGTGCATTGACTTTTGCGACCTGAGTAGTCGCCCTTGTACTGCCAACAACCAAACGTACGACTATGTGTTGGTGGTGGTGTGCCGATTGACGGGGTATGTCGTGGCTGTTCCGTGCAGCAAGACTTTGGATGCCCAGGGTCTGGCTGATATGTACCTGGAAAGAGTTGTACCCATCATGGGCCTCCCACAAGAGATTTTCTCCAACCAGGATCATCTGGTTACGGCAGAATTCTTCAAGGAACTTTGTTCTTGTCAGGTATTGCCATGAAAGAGTCCACCATCAAGCGACCCCAGTCAAACGGGCAAGCTGAGCGGGCCGTTCAAGTGGTCGTGGAGTCTCTAAGGCAGTGGCTGCTGAAGACGTCCAGTAAAAACTGGGCCCAGCTGCTTCCACTAGCCATCTGGGCTTCCAATGACATTCTTGGGCCAATCAGTGGTTATTCACCCCACTACCTGGTATTTGGCAGGAATCCCGTTGGGTCTGGGGACTGTCCAACCGTGGTGCCCCAGTCTGAGTCCAGAGGTGCAGTTGGCTTCTTCAAGAAGCTGGTAGCAGACCGCGAAATAGTACAGAATGAACTCAATAGGTTGCACCGTCGAAAGGCGGAGCAATTCCTCAAAGCACACCCCGCACATGTCTACGTGTTCGGGGAGCGGGTCTGGTACCGTGATTATCGGTCAGAAAAGGCTACAGACAAGTTGCACCGCGTCTGGGAAGGGCCAGGAGAAATCCTCCAGCGCTTGGGCCGCAACACCTATCTGGTAGCAACTGAGCGCGGTGAACTGGCGCTGGATTCTATGCGTCTGAAGCTGTATTTGGCTCCGGAAGAAGGGGGCCCCCCGCTACACTACTATACCGACCAAGAATTCCTAGTTGAAACAGACAAATATGTGATCGAAGATATTCTTTCACATCCAAAGATCGGTAGGGGTCCCCGGAAGCGTATAGAATGGGAGGTCAAGTACAGGGGATTCCCAAACACGGAATTCCAGCCAGCGAGTGCGTTTATGCATGACATCAATGACATCTGGCGTGCCTACAACAAAAAACATGGCATTGACCTCCAATTGAGCGACATTCGCTGCATTTTAGCTCAGTCAGCACAAGGCTCCCAGCTGGAACCAGAATTTCGCCACCGGTTGGCCATACAAACCAACCAGGCTAAAGAATGGAAGGCCATGGTGGCGGAATTTGAAGCACAAAAGCAGACAGTAGCCCCGCATAGACAGGACATTAGGGGTATAGGAAATGTCTGATGGAGGTCGTCCGTCATCCGCATTTCTTTTCACTTATAGGCTTTTATAGCATTATATAGCACCCATGGCCCCAGCACCATCTAAGTGCCTTGGATATCACTTTGATGCCCCCGGGCTCTTTGTGATTCGCAATCCGTCGGCACATCGGGCGGTGCAGAAAAGCAGAGCCCAGCCATTTGTGCTACTCTGTGGCACATGGGAGGACGCCGAGATGTTCATAGGTGAGATTCTCCCCGGCCCGATCATCGGCACAGTCCTACATGTGGCACGGCTGCCGAAAGACTGGATAGTCTTATTCTCGGCCAACCTACCACATGGAGTGTGGCGGGTGCCGGGGAGTCATAAGACGCGGGCCAGTGTGACTCATCGTGGATACATCACTCCGGCTTTATATCAACAAGAATGGCCGGGCGTCAAGATCAAAGATGCAACGGACCTTGTGCGGCTGCCCCTGAACCTTGAATTCGGGGGCATTCAAGTCTTCCAGCTCAAGCAAGGTCACATTATCTATGTCGCTCCGAAGCGGCATGGGCAAAAGCAGCATATTCTGAGCAAGATCAAATTGGCTTCGCAAGTGTTGCCTGTGTCTACGGGCGTTCCTGGGGACAGGGAGAGCGTGGCAAGCTGGCCATCACTTCCAAATCCCCTATGGCCCTGTCCGGGGGTACCACGACTATCCAGCGCCATTGGTGCCGGAAATCAAGAGGACTTTCTCATGGGCCCCCGACAGATGCCATATGTGGGTGACCAACATCATCTACAACTGGTATCCGGGGAACGACTTGGTGCGGGGGATCGAATGGTGGAGCCGGATCCTGCGGGCGCAGCGGGTCATCTCCACCTCCCGCGCTTGAAAAGATCGCGCCCAACTCAAGAAGAACGGTATTCCCCTTCGCCCTTCGCTCTTCACATCTTTGCATCTCAGAATTATATGCGGACGGACTAGGGTGACAAACTAGGACATCTTAGGAACTAGGAGGTTTATGGGATGGCTTTAGGGCTACCTTAGTATAGCTATAGGGTGTTAGAAGATGTCTAGTAGTAATCAGGGATAACTTGGTCTCTTGCGCATGTGCTGAAACGCATTTGGACACGTTCCCTTGTGTGAACCTGCCCGCGTGCGTATTTCTGACCACGGTCCCGCACGCAAGCGTGCGGTGTGACTCTGGGACAGTTTCAGCACTTTTTGAGAGGTGCAATCAGAATTTTCAGCACACTGAAGTTCCAATGCCGGACTGAGTACGGTCCCTTCCCTCAGAACTTGGGATTGCGGAGACCTTACACGGCCGACAGAAATTCTGGACACGGCCCCTCCATACATGTGTGGTTGAGTAGACCCTGTCAAGAATTCAGGAATTTTCAGATCGCTGGTTTGAGGTGCTGAGTTTGGCATGCTGGATTTAGTCTGATGTGCTGAATTTGGCGTGCTGAATTTAGTCTGATGATATTCTGATGGGCTGAGAACCATTGTATCCGGTCCCAACCCCACCCAGAGGGTGTGTACGGTCCCTTGAGTGACCCTATGCACTAATGGGCAACCGAGCAACACGGTCCCTTCCCTCAGAGCTTGGGATTGGGTAGACCCTGATGCAAGGTTGGGGGTTCGGGGCATGTGACATGTTCCCATTCCCCGCTCTTCTCATCTCAGGAGCCACCTCGGAGGAGAGCCCGGGAAAAAAGCATTGCCTTCGATAAGGGTAATGCTCTCCCTTCCCCTTGTGTGTGCCTGCCCAGCCACTCAAGGTCCCACGGGCGACCCTGTGTTGGTTTGGGACGTGTTTGGCGGACACGTTCCCGTGAGTGAACCTGTCCGGCCCACCGTGGTAGCAACGATGTGGGCTAGGGTCTCCAAAGGGTCCTCATAGCGTAAGATTCCATTCTCCAACACACTCTCCTACCCCCTTGTGTGATGCGCATGTTACTCCTCCTCCCCTCCCTTGTTCCCATTCCACCTCCCCTGCCATTTGTCTTTTTCTCTTTGTTCTTTCTTCCTTGTGTGCCAGATTTTTGGAGTCCGTTCCCGAGGCCGGGGTCCGCGAGGCCGCTCATTAAGCCATTCCCAAGGCCGGGGTTCCACGAGGCCGTATCATCAGTTTTTTTTTCAGTGCGTGTACCGACTTGTTCACCAACAACGTGACCGGGTGTGCGCACGGTAAACTCATATGGTGGTTCACCGGCAGCCTGTGCGTGGACCGACTCCTTCGACATGGCCATGATCGCGTGCGAGCGCGGTAAACACTCAGGGTCAGGGTCAGGGTAGTCCGGAGAGGCAAGGAGGGTCGTCAGCCCCCTCCAGGGATTTCGCCGCCCCCCCTCCCGGTAGGACAAAATTTCTGTCCACACCTCCAGGCTGCAGAAATTTGCCAGACCAGCAGGGTCACCTTGCAAGGTTCGCTGTGGTCCGCAGACGGCTGCCGTGAGGCCAAAGTTTTTTTTCGTGGCTCAACTGGGTCCCAAAGAGTCACTGGCAAGTTTCGGACTTAAGTTTTGACCCGTTTTGTAATTTTGGCGGGATTCCTGGTCGACATCAGGAAATCCAGCCCACAGGCGGGCAGAATTCTGACAGCCCCCCCCCCCCCCCCCTCGGGGTGAAAACGCGTTTTTTCACTTCCGGGACTCGGGCGGGTAATATAGGGTGTCACCCCCCTATTTCAAGGGTGCTGAGCGCAGCCATGGCACTCTTTTGCCTTCAATTGACCACCACGCGTTGCTGTGGGGTCCAGATTGGGTCCAGATTGACAGTTTTTCAGCTTATCAGGGTGAAAACCAAATTTTGATGCCAAAAATGGGGTTTTTGCATTTTACGCCCAATTTGGGCAATCAAAGTGTGCAACCCCCCTATTCCGGGCATCCCAAATTCATTTCTCATACCATATTGGACCCATGGGATACTGATTCATCACCCCCCCTCCCTGCTGCAGATTCTGATTTCTGGTTGGCATCAGGTAAAAACGATTTCTTTTGCAAAAAATTCCATTTTTGTCATATTTCGACCTCAGGGGGCCCGTTTCCATGAGAACCCCCCCTATTTTGAGGGTGCCCGCCACACTGGTGACCCTGATTTGCCACCAGGTCACCAGGCCACCAGATCGACCACGTTCATGGACCCCTGCCATGACGTAGTCTAGGAAGGGGGTGTAATGAAATCGGGCTTCCGAGGGTAATTTTGATCAAAGAATCTCAGAATTTTTTAAAATCTGAGATTTGGAATGCCGGACGCGGCGATCGGGATCGCCGGGCGCCGTCAGCGTTGGCGTCTTCAAGTTTTGGGGATTTCAAAACCTTTTTCAATAGGACAGATCTGGATCATTTTTTTACATCAAAAAGATCGAGATTTGCTAGGGATTCCGACAGGTCCCGGTCGGTTTGGGTCGAAACCGCCTTGGACCAAATTGAGCATTGAGTTCAATGATGAAACATCTTCGAACAATATGTGTTATGTTGGTCTTGTCGTTGACTTGGTTCATGCCTAATCATTCCGAACTAATGCCGACTCCATTCTCCATGAAAAGGTTCATTCCAAGGTCAACATGGCCATATATGACTATGGTCAGGTCAAGGATGGTTCTCCTCTTCTCATAAGTGATTGAGGCTTGTGAACGCCTCAATTGGGATTCAAGAGAATGGGATGGGTGTTGCATACTCCAACTACGCCAAAGAATTCATTCCTTGATTTCGATTTCTCAATCCATTTTTATATCTCGAAACCCATGTCGAGTTGGGAAAGGCAATTGATTGTGCATCAACATGGGACTATGTTTGATTCCCATGTTTCATGAACCATCCCCACTCCCCTTAGGCTTGTCCATACATTACCAAGCAACCCTACGCGCTCATTTGGATCAGGTACCATTAAATTCCCCAAGTGAAACCGTGGTTCAACCGAGTTCAATCGCGCACTTTCATTACGGCTTCCCCACGGTTGAACCCCTATCGTGGTACAGCAACAAATTGTTAAGTAGAAACCTGAAAACCGCTATTTTTCAGCCCTCCAAGAGATGCCACACCCCCTAAAAAGAATGTTTTTGAAAACCTTCTTACCTCATTGGTGCAAAACACTTGAGACCTATTTCTGATGGATCATACTTCACGGCGGTGGTGGTGTAGGTGCCAGTGGCGGCGGCTGTACTGGTGAAACCGCACGGCTTCACCATCAACTTTTCGTTAGGCGTGGTGACATACACCCCTGCGCCTTGTTTGGATTGCCTTTAGGACTTTGGACCCTTTTTAGTGAACAACAATTACATGCAAGCCTACATTTGATTGTCAGAAGCTTGTTTCCTCATGGATTGCACTAAAATGTAACCGGCTTTCAGGGTGGTTCAACCGCTGGAAAGGCGCGCGGTTGCACCGGCTTCACCGATTCAACCGCTGTTGCGCGAAGCGCTACACAAAAAACACATCTTCAACTTGGGAAACCAAACGTGACCAGTTCATTCTGCATCGCCACAGGCAGAGGTCCCCAGGCAATGCCTGTGTACGGTACGAGCACAATGCGCTGTCCAGACCACGCCAGAGGCACGTGGGGCCTAAAAGCGTTAAACATGACCCCATATCGAGGATCCACAACTTGTCCCCATAATAAATCACGCCCCCAACGTATCCATGCAGGACGAGAAGGCCCATTTGCACAAAGTAGGGCACTGGTAAACCGTTCCCCCCCGGCAATATCACCCAGGGCTATTTCCCCTGTAAGGGGACTGTCATCCTTTGGATGCGTATGTACAAGCATGGGATGATCGCCCACCCCGTGGACCACTGCGAGCGCAGTATAGGTTAGTTGGGGGAGTACACTTCCGATGTGTGCGTTCACGCGCCGGACCAGGTCCCGATCTCTCCTCGTTTGCACTGCAACTTGCACACGGTGATGCCCCTGCACCATTACGGCCCCCCACAACTGCCTACGGTACCGTGCCCCATGTCGCTCCCGCCACTGCCACCCCCTCATTCCCTTGAGGCACGTGAAAAGTAAGTCGTTTGGGAGTGGCTCTTCCTTCACGTGAGGCACTGGTGCACCAACCTCTGGGGTTGCCTCTTCGTTTTCTTCCTGCTTACATGCAGGCATTTCCTCGTCCCTCGGCGCTCCACCAACCTCCTCAATCTCCTCTTGACCAACCGGGGCAGCAGGCGAGTCCTCCCCACTCTCCTGGTGCTCCTGCACCCCTGGACCAGCAGACTCCACCTTTTCCTCTTTGACCATGTGTTCTTCACTCTCCTTTTGCTCTGGCAGCTCCGGTGGACTAGGCACAGGAATGTGCTTCTCAGTGTCCTTTGGCTCTGGAATCACCGGTGGCTTCGGCACAGGAACCCCGTTGTCACTGTCCTTCTCCGCTTCAGCTTCCGGCGCGGGACTGACCTCCTTCTCCTGGAGTGGACTGTACGAGGGGGAGTCCTCCATTGTCTTCTTGCCCTCCTCATTGATCGCTTCCTCTTTCTGGGCGCACCGCTCTTTCAACGCCTCTTCGGCAGCGTGCGGGTTACTGAAGCTTGTGCTGTCCTTGACTGTAATAACTGGCCACGTTGTCCCCGCTGCATCGCCCTCCTCCTCCCACTGCGGGGGAAGGAAGACCAATTCTTCCCCCTTTTTGGGCCGGGGGGTCCCCTTCGTGGCTTTCCCCGGGGTACCCACGGCCAGACGTGGTTCGCCATCAGGACCGTCCACAATGACCCATCGAATCGGCGTGTTGGCCGCCCATCCGAACCGCTGTCGCAGCTGTTTGCGCGTGTCTTCAACCGCCAGTCGTCGTTGTTGGGCTTGATCCAGGCTCTGCAAAAAGGAAAAAATACTGAAACCGTGGTTCAGGCGGTTCAAGCATGCGGTTGAACTACACTTCACCGGTTCAACCGTGCACACCTCCAGAGCTGATGCATGCGCCAATTCTGCCCTGATCGCTTTCTCCCCGTCGCCATCCTTCGATCCCGCAGCCAACTCAGTTGCCAGGGCCTTCACATCCTGCACCGTGTCGGTGGGGAGCTTGCTGGAGTCACTCCCGGAACTGGGGGCCGGAACTACCTTCTTCTTCTTCTTCTTTGGGATATGCTTTGCGGCTGGGACCCATTCGTGCTCCTCAAAAAGGGGGTCTGACTCGTCCGTCTCACTGCTGTCCGGGGCGATTTTCCGCTTTTTCGAGGAAGCACCGCTGCCAGTTTTGGCTTTCTTTTTCCGCTTCTTGTCGCCAGAGACTTGGGCCTTCGTGGGCGGTGCTTCAGCCTTTGCACTTGTTCCCTCCGGTGGGAGGAGCTCCTTCCGGGCGGACTGAAACAGGGACTTCGGAACCACTTTGCTGCCGGGGGTGCTCGTCTCTTGTGGTCGCGGTGGTGCTGGAAGACGTGGAGGCTTGGGGGCCTTTCCACTGCTCTCGGATGCTCCACCTGCTCCAAGTGAGCGGTCCCACACACTCTTGTAGAACTCCTCAAAGCTCTCTGCCATAGGACTTGGTTGGGGCGCGGTGGTGACGGCTGGACTGGACTCCAGGCGCGTTGACATCTGCCGTTCTGGCGCAGGACTGTCCTGCCCGGGCTTGCTCAGTTCCCGCAAGGCCCGCTGCACGCCACGACTCATGCGGTCGACCACTTGAGCGGCGCCAGGGATCTGCCGATACCACAGGTCCCACCACTCCACGATGGGCATGGGTGGCCATCGCCCGCGGACGACAATGCCAGGGCCACGCCAATCTAGCACGAACATGTGCTCAGGCACATCACTGGCGGTCAACTGCAGAGAAAGCAAGGAGGCAGGTGAACCGCAGAAGTGGGGGAACGCGATTCAGTGTGTAGGAAGGTGACGCTCAACTGTGCACGGTTGAAGACGGTGAAGGCGGTTCAGCTGCACAGTTTTGGCCGCTGAACGACGGTTGAACTACTGCACACCTGTTGCACCCCTTGGATCGCTTGAACCACACTTGGCTGCGCGAATGGCGATGGTGCCATTGCCGTTGGCGCCGCTGGTGCCGTCGCGGCGCTTGCCTTGGCCTTCTTGTGCTTTCCCCCACCTGAGATGGTGGCGCCCATAGCCAGCATGCTGCTCGGAGTCGCCGTGTACCGCTGGACCTCCAATTTGTCGAACCAACCTGGTGGCAACTCCACCGGGGCCTTGAAGAAGAAGCGTGGACCGTGTCCCGCGCTGTGACCACCGCCCCGTCCCACGGAATCCCCGCCAAACCAGGACGCGCTCCTGGCAACACCACACCCCGCAGTGGCCCATATCCTGAACAGGGCATCCAGACCTGGTTCATCCAGGGACATGTGGCCTCGGGGGTCGCTCGACAGGCCCACACGGAGCACCTTCCACTCCGAAAACTCCCCGGCGCTCAGGCACTTCGTCTCCCAGGGGTAGGACTGGACGCCATCCTTGTCTTCTTGGCGGTGCTTCTTCATTCAGAGCGTCATGGCACGGCGGAACACGTACTTTGGCGTAACTTCAGCCAGCCACCGCCACTCAGGCGTCTCGGGCGCCAGGGTGGTTTCGGGGTTGCAGGGGTTGTGGACCACCACTTCTTCCTTCAGCGGGAACTTGTCGGCCAGGTGGGGAGCCGGAGGCGCTGCCGCTGCTTGTGGCGCTGGCGCGGCTGGTGGATGGGTGCCTTGTCCCGTCCCCAGTGCCCGCAGGCAGTCCTGAAGAGCCTTCCCCAAAGACTCCTTGTCCATGGCGCAAAGGCACCTGAGAGAAGCAGGGGTGAAACCGCGGGGAAGCCGGTTCAACCGCACCGGTGAACCTCCTGAACCACGGTTGAACCACACACACACCTCCTAATTGCCAACTTCCAATTGAGCGTGCACTACGTGCTCATCTTCCCGTCGCCGCCGGCCGTCCCATCGTGGCATCTCCTTGTAGAGGAAGGTGCGCTCGTGCGCATGTCGGGGCATTGCCTCATCCTTTTCCTCCTTGGTAGCCTTACGACCACGACCCCGGGAACTTGTGGTTAGAAAGTTGTCTTTAAAGACATATTTAAGCGACTCAACAATGTTGCCACAAAACATGCCCCCCCCCCCCCCCGAAAGGTTGCAAATTACCCAATACAATGGCCCCCTGGTTGCGGAGCCAAAGCAAGTAGGGTGATCGTTTATGGGGACATATAGTGTTTTGAAACCTTTTTGCAATTTGTGCACACCCTTGGACGAATGGATCATATGTCCACCGATAGATAGCAGTTAGCAATTTCCCCATGTCCTGAACGATAGTGGTGACATGTGGTGTTAGACGCAAACTCTTTGCAATGGGCAACCAATTGGCAAACAAGTGCCATGTCCCTTCCCCATCGGGGAAGGACCGGCTTTTCAAAGAAATATTGGTCTTAGCGTCCTTTAGGAGGCTTTGAACCTTGGATCGTTGCACCCTTTTGCAGCAACACAACTAACTCCTTGTTTCCTATACTTTAGGAATTTTGCTTCAAGTCTTGTACTTCGTCGCCATTCACACCCTACCCATCTTTCTTTCTCCCTACACCATGTTGCAAAAGAATAAATTGAACCAATTTCATAAAATGTTGATAGACCAAGTATATGACGAAGCCAAGGGCTATGGCCTCCGATAATGACAACCGTTCGCACCCAAAACCCTCGGAGCAACATGTAGCCACGGTCAATAATTTGTTGTATTTTTTTTAGTGTCTCTCCAAAGAGGACACGCACAAGATCCGTTTCATGCTCACTTACAAGAGCAAGGTCAAGGGTCCAATTGTAGAGCAAGGTTCCTGCTTTTTGCATGTGGTTTGCAAAACCACATGCAATTTGGCACCATGACCTCCCTCCACATGGAAACCCATCACCACGCACTATAAGTACATAGGGGTGATCATCCCTAAATCTTGGGAAGTGCATTTCTTCTAGCACATCCCTTTGATCACCTATATATTGTATCCAATCATCCACATCCCAACGAACCCCAACTCTTCCATCCTTTATGGTCGTTCTTAGTACTTGTCTCTCACTTAACGTGGACCAAGCTTTATCCATCGTTTGATACGACAGAAAGCAATGTGTCCATGGGACGGTGCTTGCACGGGTTTTCTTCTCTTTGGCATCGGCCCACGAAATAAGCTTCTTGTACCTAGGGACGGTTGAATGAAGAAATTGGGATAAAGTGCGCGGTTGAACCTGCGGTTGAATGGGTTGCCGTCATGGCACCAAAAAGCGTCCAATGGTACAAACCACAAAGTATTCACATTTGTGACGCGGGCAACACGTTGCAACTCATATGTTCATGCTTTGGGCAACATTAAGCGATTATTTTGCCGTGCAAACGTTGTCATGAAGCACAATCACAATTGTTCATTTGTGATAAGGGTTCAACCGCACCGTTGGACCACGTTGAACCACTTGTAGGCATGTGTGCATTATGCGACATACCTTCGCTTCAGCATCCCAAGGTCCAAAATGAGGCGCACAGCATCGGATCCTGTGAAAGCTTTTTTTGTAGCCCTTTTTGTCTGTTTGGAAGCCCTCTGTGTGTTACCAATTCGGTCAGCAAGTTGTTTCCATAGGCGTTTTGTCGTGCCCTTTGTGCAAAAAAAGTTGAACAAGTCGTCCACCAGCTGTTGGTCCCCCCGGCCGCTGTAGTGGTCGCTCACCACTTGCAGCCAGTGCTGGAACATTTTTTAAAAAAGATTCCTCGCGCGTCAGTTTCAGGTGGTTATGCAAATATTTTGTTCAGAAAAGCGCGCGCCACTGGCGCAGCCGCCGCCGCCAGCGCTGGCGGTGGTTCAACCGCGGTTCAACCGCGGTTCAGCGGTTCAACCGCGCCCCTTCCTAGTTCAACAGGGTTAAACCGGGGAAAACCACTGTGTGAAGTACCTGATCGAAATGAGCACGCAGGGAAATGGACATTTTCACCGTTTTGTCCATTGTGCACCATAATGGCAAGGTCATATCTCTTAGTTTTTTAGGAGTTGACACGTATGCTTTGCACAACATTAACATTGGATTATGGGCAACAATTATTGTTGGTAGTTCATTTCAACTCCACTCATGCTTGGTGATCAATTCCAAATAATGTTGTCATTTGGACATAAACTTGAGCCATTTTCATCACGATGTGTTTGCAAGCATGTATTTGAACTCAAGATGTCTCCAAGCCTATAGTGAGTTGAGAGCCGCCTTTCTAGGAGCATATGCTCCATGTTGCATGTGCATTGTGTCGGTGTTGTGCTCTCCTCCCCATCCACGGGTATGAAGATATTGAGATTTTCATGATGTCATGTCCAATCAGTTTTTCCATCATATGGTAGTGATGTACACCCCTCAACCTTTGTCAAGCTCCAATGGTTTGGTGGTGTAAATCGTGTATGGGTCGTGTGCTTTCCCCACTTTCTCCTCATTAATTTCGTTCTCTTATTGTTGTGGATGTCTTTTCATAGGACTTCCATTGTCCACGTTATTGCATCATGAGGGCGTGATCGAGCAACTCAACTCAAGTTCATCGAGGTTGTGACTAAGGTAACTTGGCACTCAAGGACTCAACCCACACAACCCACACGTCCATCCATTGCATTTGTGCATTTGCCTTGTGTCTTGGGGCTGAAGGTCTTCGAGTAATCCCCACCCCCATCCACAAGCATAGGGCGCTACTTTTTTTTTATAAAACTCTGCAAGAGGTTTTTTTTTTTGGTCGTAAAACATTGATCCTGTGCCCTTGGTTCCTATAAAGGAAAAGTGCTTCCATGAATAGTCAAATATTTTTGGATTGTTTTATTTTTCTGAAATGGATACCGAGGAAATAATACGGTCACCACCAACCGGATTACAATATGACATGCTTCGCATGTTCCACCACCATGGCGTCACACACTTTCTTGGCCGTGTCGTCAGCTTCAGACGTCATGTCATTGGCCTCTTGTGACAGGTTATGCCCAGCAGGGGGCTGCCCGCAGCTAGAGCGCGATCCTGTAGATTAGGATGCGTCGCGCGAGTGCAGAGATGTAGGAATTCGTGTTATTGATTTGGTTCAAAAGCTCGATTTGTAAATAGCTTTGATTGTGATTGCTATTGCAGGGTATTTTAGAACTATGGAAGAGTCCAACGATCTGTATAGAGAATATCGATTCTGCTTGTGCTGATGCTGAGTTCGCTGTGAGGACTGGATTTCGGAAATTTTGGATTTTATCAAAAAGGCAGTTTTGACAGCAAGATCGTTGTGTGTCCATTTTTTTTCAAACTTCTGAGCAGGGTTTTTTTGGTGCAGGAAATATTTTTGGATGAGACAGATGGCATGGGCAGTAAGTAGAATCAAGTGGAACTTTTTTGGATTTCAGGTTTTGGAAAACTGCCCCCCTGAGCTTTAGGCCAGGAGTTTACAGCAGGATTTTGCTTGGGTGATTTTCTTTTTGAAACCTTTTAGTGCTTTCTCAGGAATTTTTTCCCATAGTCAGCTGGGTTTTTAGGTGGCAGTGACCCCTCTACTCAGGATAGTGTGTAGGATACCCGACGGAAAGTAGAGGGACCTTAGCTCAGGATTTCAGGTCTTGGGGTTAGGACAGTGTATCATATCTCAGTCCATTTTAAACAAGAATTTATTCTGTACATGGCTGTGCATACCCCTGGGTTTCTGTCAGCCCTTGCAGGTGGCCTAGTGGCTGTGGCAAGGGCTTGGCGGGGGGTGTGACGGGTTATGCCCAGCAGGGGGCTGCCCGCAGCTAGAGCGCGATCCTGTAGATTAGGATGCGTCGCGCGAGTGCAGAGATGTAGGAATTCGTGTTATTGATTTGGTTCAAAATCTCGATTTGTAAATAGCTTTGATTGTGATTGCTATTGCAGGGTATTTTAGAACTATGGAAGAGTCTAACGATCTGTATAGAGAATATCGATTCTGCTTGTGCTGATGCTGAGTTCGCTGTGAGGATTGGATTCCGGAAATTTTGGATTTTATCAAAAAGGCAGTTTTGATAGCACCTCTTTTGCCACATTTTCATGGTTCATCCATGGGAGATCTCGATCCCGCAACAATAACATACGGTGGGTGGACAAATCAACGGGCCGGGCAAATCGTGGTATGTCTGCCGAACTTTACAATAAGAAACAGGCCGATTTCTTCCTGGCTCTTCAATGTGCAATTGACGAAGCTTTTCCAACAATTGCCTGCCCGCCACCTCCGCTATTCTGTTCCAGCCGCTGTGATATGCCACCGTTTTGGCATGTTTCGTGTGCATGTATTTGCACATCGTGCAAAATTGTATGCGAACGAGCTATGTACCCTTCTCGTTGCATATCACAGCTTGGACATCAAAAACCGTCAACCAACGCTGAATGACAAATGCTATGTGAGCTGATAGAAATGGGTAGAGCTAGGAATACTGAGGCATATCCCGGGACGCTTGGACCTTCTTGATCTTTCTCTGATGGATGTGAGCCGCAGTGACAGTGACCATGATACATGACGATGATGAGATGATGATGCATGATTGAGATGGGAGTCATAGCCAGCATGCTGCTCGGAGTCGCCGTGTACCGCTGGACCTCCAATTCGTCGAACCAACCTGGTGGCAACTCCACCGGGGCCTTGAAGAAGAAGCGTGGACCGTGTCCTGTGCTGTGACCACCGCCCCGTCCCACGGAATCCCCGCCAAACCAGGACGCGCTCCTGGCAACACCACACCCCGCAGTGGCCCATATCCTGAACAGGGCATCCAGACCTAGTTCATCCAGGGACATGTGGCCTCGGGGGTCGCTCGACAGGCCCACACAGAGCACCTTCCACTCCGAAAACTCCCCGGCGCTCAGGCACTTCGTCTCCCAGGGGTAGGACTGGACCCCATCCTTGTCTTCTTGGCGGTGCTTCTTCATTCAGAGCGTCATGGCACGGTGGAACACGTACTTTGGCGTCACGTCAGCCAGCCACCGCCACTCAGGCGTCTCGGGCGCCAGGGTGGTGTCGGGGTTGCAAGTGTTGTGGACCACCACTTCTTCCTTCAGCGGGAACTTGTCGGCCAGGTGGGGAGCCGGAGGCGCTGCCGCTGCTTGTGGCGCTGGCGCGGCCGGTGGATCGTCGCCTTGTCCCGTACCCAGTGCCCGCAGGCAGTCCTGGAGAGCCTTCCCCAAAGACTCCTTGTCCATGGCGCAAAGGCACCTGAGAGAAGCAGGGGTGAAACCGCGGGGAAGCCGGTTCAACCGCACTGGTGAACCTCCTGAACCACGGTTGAACCACACACACACCTCCTAGTTGCCAACATCCAATTGAGCGTGCACTACGTGCTCATCTTCCCGTCGCCGCCGGCCGTCCCATCGTGGCATCTCCTTGTAGAGGAAGGTGCGCTCGTGCGCATGTCGGGGCATTGCCTCATCCTTTTCCTCCTTGGTAGCCTTACGACCACGACCCCGGGAACTTGTGGTTAGAAAGTTGTCTTTGAAGACATATTTAAGCGACTCAACAATGTTGCCACAAAACATGCCCCCCCCCCCCCCCCCAAAGGTTGCAAATTACCCAATACGATGGCCCCCTGGTTGCGGAGCCAAAGCAAGTAGGGTGATCGTTTATGGGGACATATAGTGTTTTGAAACCTTTTTGCAATTTGTGCACACCCTTGGACGAATGGATCATATGTCCACCGATAGATAGCGGTTAGCAATTTCCCCATGTCCTGAACGATAGTGGTGACATGTGGTGTTAGACGCAAACTCTTTGCAATGGGCAACCAAGTGGCAAACAAGTGCCATGTCCCTTCCCCATCGGGGAAGGACCGGCTTTTCAAAGAAATATTGGTCTTAGCGTCCTTTAGGAGGCTTTGAACCTTGGATCGTTGCACCCTTTTGCACCAACACAACTAACTCCTTGTTTCCTATACTTTAGGAATTTTGCTTCATGTCTTGTACTTCGTCGCCATTCACACCCTACCCATCTTTCTTTCTCCCTACACCATGTTGCAAAAGAATAAATTGAACCAATTTCATAAAATGTTGATAGACCAAGTATATGACGAAGCCAAGGGCTATCGCCTCCGATAATGACAACCGTTCGCACCCAAAACCCTCGGAGCAACATGTAGCCACGGTCAATAATTTGTTGTATTTTTTTTAGTGTCTCTCCAAAGAGGACACGCATAAGATCCGTTTCATGCTCACTTACAAGAGCAAGGTCAAGGGTCCAATTGTAGAGCAAGGTTCCTGCTTTTTGCATGTGGTTTGCAAAACCACATGCAATTTGGCACCATGACCTTGCTCCACATGGAAACCCATCACCACGCACTATAAGTACATAGGGGTGATTATCCCTAAATCTTGGGAAGTGCATTTCTTCTAGCACATCCCTTTGATCACCTATATATTGTATCCAATCATCCACATCCCAACGAACCCCAACTCTTCCATCCTTTATGGTCGTTCTTAGTACTTGTCTCTCACTTAACGTGGACCAAGCTTTATCCATCGTTTGATACGACAGAAAGCAATGTGTCCATGGGACGGTGCTTGCACGGGTTTTCTTCTCTTTGGCATCGGCCCACGAAATAAGCTTCTTGTACCTAGGGACGGTTGAATGAAGAAATTGGGATAAAGTGCGCGGTTGAACCTGCGGTTGAATGGGTTGCCGTCATGGCACCAAAAAGCGTCCAATGATACAAACCACAAAGTATTCACATTTGTGACGCGGGCAACACGTTGCAACTCATATGTTCATGCTTTGGGCAACATTAAGCGATTATTTTGCCGTGCAAACGTTGTCATGAAGCACAATCACAATTGTTCATTTGTGATAAGGGTTCAACCGCACCGTTGAACCACGTTGAACCACTTGTAGGCATGTGTGCATGATGCGACATTCGTTCGCTTCGGCATCCCAAGGTCCAAAATGAGGCGCACAGCGTCGGATCCTGTGAAAGCTTTTTTTGTAGCCCTTTTTGTCTGTTTGGAAGCCCTCTGTGTGTTACCAATTCGGTCAGCAAGTTGTTTCCATAGGCGATTTGTCATGCTGTTTGTGCAAAAAAAGGTGAACAAGTCGTCCACCAGCTGTTGGTCCCCCCGGCCGCTGTAGTGGTCGCTCACCACTTGCAGCCAGTGCTGGAACATTTTTGAAAAAAGTTTCGTCACGCGTCAGTTTCAGGTGGTTATGCAAATATTTTGTTCAGAAAAGCGCGCGCCACTGGCGCAGCCGCCGCCGCCAGCGCTGGCGGTGGTTCAACCGCGGTTCAACCGCGGTTCAGCGGTTCAACCGCGCCCCTTCCTAGTTCAACCGGGTTAAACCGGGGAAAACCACTGTGTGAAGTACCTGATCCAAATGAGCACGCAGGGAAATGGACATTTTCACCGTTTTGTCCATTGTGCACCATAATGGCAAGGTCATATCTCTTAGTTTTTTTAGGAGTTGACACATATGCTTTGCGTAACATTAACATTGGATTATGGGCAACAATTATTGTTGGTAGTTCATTTCAACTCCACCCATGCTTGGTGATCAATTCCAAATAATGTTGTCATTTGGACATAAACTTGAGCCATTTTCATTACGATGTGTTTGCAAGCATGTATTTGAACTCAGGATGTCTCCAAGCCTATGGTGAGTTGAGAGCCGCCTTTCTAGGAGCATATGCTCTATGTTGCATGTGCATTGTGTCGGTGTTGTGCTCTCCTCCCCATTCACGGGTATGAAGATATTGAGATTTTCATGATGTCATGTCCAATCAGTTTTTCCATCATATGGTAGTGATGTACACCCCTCACCCTTTGTCAAGCTCCAATGGTTTGGTGGTGTAAACCGTGTATGGGTCGTGTGCTTTCCCCACTCTCTCCTCATTAATTTCGTTCTCTTATTGTTGTGGATGTCTTTTCATAGGACTTCCATTGTCCACGTTATTGCATCATGAGGGCGTGATCGAGCAACTCGACTCAAGTTCATCGAGGTTGTGACTAAGGTAACTTGGCACTCAAGGACTCAACCCACACAACCCACACGTCCATCCATTGCATTTGTGCATTTGCCTTGTGTCTTGGGGCTGAAGGTCTTCGAGGAATCCCCACCCCCATCCACAAGCATAGGGCGCTACTTTTTTTTTATAAAACTCTGCAAGAGGTTTTCTTTTTGGTGGTAAAACATTGATCCTGTGCCCTTGGTTCCTATAAAGGAAAAGTGCTTCCATGAATAGTCAAATATTTTTGGATTGTTTTATTTTTCTGAAATGGATACCGAGGAAATAATACGGTCACCACCAACCGTATTACAATATGACATGCTTCGCATGTTCCACCACCATGGCGTCAAACACTTTCTTGGCCGTGTCGTCAGCTTCAGACGTCATGTCATTGGCCTCTTGTGACGGGTTATGCCCAGCAGGGGGCTGCCCGCAGCTAGAGCGCGATCCTGTAGATTAGGATGCCTCGCGCGAGTGCAGAGATGTAGGAATTCGTGTTATTGATTCGGTTCAAAAGCTCGATTTGTAAATAGCTTTGATTGTGATTGCTATTGCAGGGTATTTTAGAACTATGGAAGAGTCTAACGATCTGTATAGAGAATATCGATTCTGCTTGTGCTGATGCTGAGTTCGCTGTGAGAACTGGATTTCGGAAATTTTGGATTTTATCAAAAAGGCAGTTTTGACAGCAAGATCGTTGTGTGTCCATTTTTTTTCAAACTTCTGAGCAGGGTTTTTTTGGTGCAGGAAATATTTTTGGACCAGACAGATGGCATGGGCAGTAAGTAGAATCAAGTGGAACTGTTTTGGATTTCAGGTTTTGGAAAACTGCCCCCCTGAGCCTTAGGCCAGGAGTTTAGAGCAGGATTTTGCTTGGGTGATTTTCTGTTTGAAACCTTTTAGTGCTTTCTCAGGAATTTTTTCCCATAGTCAGCTGGGTTTTTAGGTGGCAGTGACCCCCCCCCCCCACTCAGGATACTGTGTAGGATACCCGACAGAAAGTAGAGGGACTTTACCTCAGGATTTCAGGTCTTGGGGTTAGGACAGTGTATCATATCTCAGTCATTTTAAACAAGAATTTTTTCTGTACATGGCTGTGCATACCCCTGGGTTACTGTCAGCCCTTGCAGGTGGCCTAGTGGCTGTGGCAAGGGCTTGGCGGGGGGTGTGACGCGTTATGCCCAGCAGGGGGCTGCCCGCAGCTAGAGCGCGATCCTGTAGATTAGGATGCGTCGCGCGAGTGCAGAGATGTAGGAATTCGTGTTATTGATTTGGTTCAAAAGCTCGATTTGTAAATAGCGTTGATTGTGATTGCCATTGCAGGGTATTTTAGAACTATGGAAGAGTCTAACGATCTGTATAGAGAATATCGATTCTGCTTGTGCTGATGCTGAGTTCGCTGTGAGGACTGGATTTCGGAAATTTTGAATTTTATCAAAAAGGCAGTTTTGATAGCACCTCTTTTGCCACATTTTCATGGTTCATCCATGGGAGATCTCGATCCCGCAACAATAACATACGGTGGGTGGACAAACCAACGGGCCGGGCAAATCGTGGTATGTCTGCCGAACTTTACAATAAGAAACAGGCCGATTTCTTCCTGGCTCTTCAATGTGCAATTGACGAAGCTTTTCCAACAATTGCCTGCCCGCCACCTCCGCTATTCTGTTCGAGCCGCTGTGATATGCCACCGTTTTGGCATGTTTCGTGTGCATGCATTTGCACATCGTGCAAAATTGTATGCGAACGAGCTATGTACCCTTCTCGTTGCATATCACAGCTTGGACATCAAAAACCGTCAACCAACGCTGAATGACAAATGCTATGTGAGCTGATAGGAATGGGTAGAGCTAGGAATACTGAGGCATATCCCGGGACGCTTGGACCTTCTTGATCTTTCTCTGATGGATGTGAGCCGCAGTGACAATGACCATGATACATGACGATGATGAGATGATGATGCATGATTGAGATGGGAGTCATCATGTGACATGTGCTTGCATGGAGATGGGCGATCCTGAGATCGTCCTGCATGAACCCAGATCCGGCTCACCCTTTTTCCAGAACGCCTTGACAACGATTCATCACCGCCCGGCCAGGTCAATTGTAATGCATGCATGTATAAGCGAAAGACGTCGCTTGCAAAATTCAAAAGGATTCAAGATGAAGGCATAACGAGAACCGTCAGCTCATCTATGTGAAAGATGGAGACAAACATTCAGAACATTCGGCAGACAATGAAAGTTAATACATGAATGGAGGACTAATCAGGGCAAAAAGAGGTTTCTGAGGCTGGTTTGGAGCTGTTGACGGAGTCTGGCATGCAAAGGTTTGAACCTATCCCTCAGGCCTTGGCAACGAGTACCATTGCCCTTGGACTACGTCCGAGACGATAGAGATTCAGAGACATTCTGGTCTGATCCGCCGGATTCCGTTCTCAATCCTCATGCAGCAAGCAAATGCTTGGTCACCTCGGGAAGAAGGCCATGGGAGCAATAGTAGTTTCTTCCAGATTAGTTGTACATAGTTAAGAAGCCCTCCGTAGGTTCCCACTTGTCAGACTTGGGGTAATCAAAGAGTTTTCCCCATCGAACCAGGAACTCAATCTCATGTAGATCGTGTGAGGCAGGCTTCGGTTGGTGTCTGAGGATGCTATCAACAACGTGGTCGTCTTCCTAGGCAGCATCCTCAGCAGACAATCTATCATGGGCGTAGCTCAGCTCTATATGGGCACCTATAAGGTCTGCCAGACAATGCTTGAGCTGAGAGCTGTGGGCGGACTTGGCGTGACTTCTGTGGGTGGAGATGTGGTAGTTGTTGAGGCCATTTTTTTTCTCAACCACTGTTGACGTCGAGCCGCATTTGAACCTATGGATTCCTGCTGAGCGGAGGCGAAGTAGCCAAACGGCATCTCCATTGTTGTAGACGGGTCCAAGCTTAGTGTAAGTCTTCCGCACATCTGTTGTGGCATGCTCTCGGCGGAGGGAGTCAGAGATGAGGTGATGAAGCTCCTTCTGCTTGGCAACAACCTTCTCACCATCGAGGGCCATTCCCGGCCGATGCCACGGGACTTGGGTGCTGGTCAAATCCCTGCCGAAGACGGCGACATGGGGAACCACACCACGGGGGCCAAGGAGCTCATGGTAGCCTTGGAGGGCCCGAGAGACACCCTCGCATCAATCAACTTTGCTCTCCCGATGGCGCTTTGCCAGCTTGTCGAAGAGCTGTTGTCCCGTGTTCTCCGCTCGTTGATTGCTCTTGCAGAGGTAGGCCACATGCTCTGCCCTGTGTACCCCTTGGGGAAGGTAGAAGGTGTTGAACCACGAGCTCAGGAAGGCATTGCCTTTGTCGGAGATGAGTTCACGAGGGGGTCCAAGCACAATAAGCGGATTGCAGTAGAGCAACTCGGCAGCTTTTTAGCCAGTCAATCCCCTCTTTGATGGTGGGAATGGCAGGGATTTAACCAGAGTATCGGTCCAAGGGGTGCCCGTTGATCCTTTGGCGCCAAGTTCCTTCACACTCAAGGATGGCATAGGGGACACATCGATGCAAGGTCAATTGAATGGGTGCTCGGTAACAGGGTAGGGCTGTGAGTCGCTCGGGCCCTTGTAGTTGGCTAGACTGTGCAATGGGCACAAACTTTCTTGCAGATGTCTTTCAAATGGGGCACCTCAAATGGCTTCTCAATTGACTTTCGAAGCTTTTTGGCTCCGGCGTGTAGGGCGTTGTTCTTGTGCCATTGTGACACCAACTGCTAAGACATGTCCTTGGGCAGAAATAGACGGACGGCCTTGAAGATCTTGTCCCCATGCAAAGTCACATCTTGGGGCCACCAAACGTTGTCTCCCTCACCCGTTTCGGGAGAGATGGTGACCAGGTGAAAGAGACCACCGAGGTCAGAGGGTTTGGAGTGAGCGGTCCTCCAATCTCGAGTCACAACATCATTGTCGGTTGAGAACAAGGAAGGGACTTGATGAGCGCATGCGCGAGCAATGTGACAAACGGAGGCGGCAAAAGAGTGGACCATTTGTGCCGTAGAGGCCCTATTGCTGTGAACCACGAAGCATTTACTCTCCGGGTCCAATGATGCCCTCTTCTCATTGACTTTCAAAAGCCGTTTGTCTCTTAGCCAACGGAGTTTCCTTGGCATCGCTTTGGAACCATGGTGGGCATACAGGCGGACGAGTTCGTGGTAATAATCGGCAAACCCAAGGAACGAAAGAATGTGCGGAGGTTGTTCCACTTCTCCAAGCAGGCAATCTTGCTAGGGATGGGCCTCTTGGCATCAAAGCCCAGTACATGGCCGGCAAACTCTACTTGCTTCACGAACATATTGCCCTTGTCGGCCAACAGAGCAAGCTTCTTCTCCCAGAGGTGCTATAGCACAAGCCGTAGGTGTTTGA
This sequence comes from Eutreptiella sp. 'Long Island Sound 2002', assembly GCA_964036045.1. NCBI lineage: Eukaryota > Euglenozoa > Euglenophyceae > Eutreptiales > Eutreptiaceae > Eutreptiella > Eutreptiella sp. 'Long Island Sound 2002'. Next base: position 19,290,661 of record OZ038380.1, on the reverse strand, counting down.
TATGATTTTGCACCGCCTCCTGCACGTGTGGGGGCTTTGCATAGATAGTTTATCGCCTAAACACCGGCATTTGTTTTATGCAAGGTGTTGAAGGCCAGGGAGGGGTGTGTTTTTGCAAGGCCCGTACCCGTGCGGATTTTGCTCAAACACACCACCAAAACTCACCATGATGTCGTCCACAAATAGTCGGGCAAGGTCAAGGTAGTCTTTCATGACACCGTTAATGAGATGCTCGACAGCGGTGTTTCCATTCTACACACCTGTTGGCATCAGTAGCCATTTGAAGGTACCAAAGAGTGTTGACATTGTCATGCAGTCGTGTGACTCCTCAACCACCTTTATTGGATGGCACCCGCACTTCACATCAAGCATGCTGAACACCCTTTTCTAGACTTGGTCCTGCACGATGTCATTGATCAAGGGGATTCCATAGGGGTCCATCTTAGTCATATCCTTCAATCGTCGGTAGTCGGCCACAAGTCTGAAGGTTCCTTTGGTCCTTTCCGGCACGCTGAATGCTGGCGATCACAGTTCGCTATCCAGTCCCTCTCACAAAACTGGTCGATGATGGCCTTCATGGCCTCCAACCTGTCGCAAATCAGCGCGAAATTGCGTTGACGGAATGATTTGCGGTCTTTGACCAGTTTGATGACAGCTTCCCCGAATGCGCTGCGTTCTTTGCCAGGGAGATTCTCTGCAAACGTGGCGCCAATCACGTCTCCGAACTCAGCCTTCAGTATGGCAAGGCTGCAGTGCGTGGACTACAGCCATGCACATGTAGCATCATGTAGTATTTTCAGCAAGCGGATGCCTATTTCAAGCTTTGAATGTATTGTGCAACTTGTGGCTGCCTCTTTGTCATCCATTCATTGTGGTTCCCACATAACAATTGATCAAGTGTTTCGGCTTGGTGCAGTGTGCCTCGGGGTCGAAGTCAAAAGGGCACACGGGCACTCAAATGGGGGAAAAAATATGTAAAAAATAATACACACTGAAACAAATCAATGTGCAGGTTACAGAAACATATTGATCAAGTAAACAAACCAATTGAGATGGCACACGAAGTATTTCAGGAAGAGTAGAAGCAAAAAAACTGGTGGTGGAAATTGCAATATAGACAAAAGTAGTTCATGTCGAAAAACATGTTTGCCCAACAAAATGGATCGTAAAAGAGTTTAGACAGTTTTAGAAAAAATGGCACAATAAGCATAAAGAAATATGATTCTGACTTTCCATGCAATATATGGATGTCCTTTTTGGGTTTTCATGTGAAATGTAGTTTCAATAAGATCATGTCCGAATTTTTTCTTCCACGAAGTTTTCTACTCCTCTGTGTGTCCTCTTTCATGCACCACCATCTTGGGACTTCCCCCTAGAAACCAAATGAGATCCACCGTGAACCAAAAAGGAGCCAAAGAGGCTCGCTCCTAGTCAATGGATACGCATAGAGGAGAGCAAGCAAGACGTGGTATGGCGGGCATGCCGCAAGGCAAAGGAGCCTTACAACACTCACAGTGTGCTTCAACAGCTGAGTGCGAGCCCCATGCAAAGCAAATCACACTGACAAGGCACTTAGTGCGTTCCAGACAGCAAAGGAGAGGTACAGTGCGCAACAACAACCAACTAGAAGCGGAAAAGAAACCAAACCCGACCCACCCCGACGCAGCCCGCTTTACAGAGCAAAGGAGGCCTACATCGCATGCAACGCACCACAATAGCCAACTAGAAGCCAACTGCAAAGCAATTGCCGCACACAAGGTGCATAGCATGTTGCACACAGCAAAGGAGACCAATAGTGCGCACAAGGCTCGCAGGCAAATGCAAACCAAATATCACGCACGGCGCGCGTAGTGCACTTCACAAAGCAAAAGAGACCCATAGCGCGGGTGGCGCGCGCAGCGCACCGCAACAGCCAACTCAAAGCTACATTCAAACCAAATGATGCTGACATCTCGCATCTTTCCCACATGGGTGTCACTTAATCTTCCTCTCTCTTCATACCTTCAAAGCAATGGAAGCATTGAACTAGGGTTCGGAAACGGTTTTACCAGTGAATCGGAAACCCCGGTTATTAGCAACGATCGGAGGTTATTTTGAAACAAATCAGCACAACCGGTGATTGTGAAAATTTATGTAAACCAATTAATCGGAATATTTGCAAATCTGGGGAGTTCTTTTCAACAATACATTTTGTCCAACTTTTGCACTAAAAGCAAGCTTCCGTGGCAATAAAAAACAGTCGATGGTGAAGTGCAAATTCAGCTATAGTTTTGACCACCGATCTCCGACTTGTATGGGCTCTTCTTTGTAGGGTGGCTAAGCTTTTGTTAGCGAAAAACAATTAATCGGAAAATCCAGTTGTTTTGACAACCAATAATCGGCAAAAAAGGTTGTTCGTGTGAAAACCAACATTAAAAACTGGTTATATCCAAAGCTACTCGGTTCCAAACCTTAAATTGAACAACTGTGCCAATTGAAGATTTTTTTTTTGGCATGTGGGGCAACAAAGTGCCTTGGACTCCGCTGTGCAACGGGCTGCAAAAAAAATTGGCCACACACTACAAATGGTGCAGTCCCCTAGTGAAAGAGAAAATAAAGTGGTAGAGACACAAATTCACCTACCATGCCCCCTCTGCCCACAGACTTTCACGCATGCGCAAATCTTAATTCAGCATGAATGCACCCATACGGCTTTAGCAAAGCCTAAAGACTACACCCTGGTGCTTCGGTTTCTTCAAAACCCTGTGGGGCGCTTGTTGACAATGTGCAGTGCATGCAAGACAAAGAAATCTGGTGCCCGTTGGCGGTCAGGCAAATGGTGCTGCAAGCCTTTGCGGCGGATGTTGTGCACGTACAGGGAAAAACAACTGAATGCAGCCACTACCACCAATGCAACCCGCAAGAAGCAAGAGCTACAGGAGAGGGTGAACAGTGAAATGGGCCGTGCAGGTTCAAAAGTGCACCGTCGATATTCTTGGAGACACATTGGCTGCCATTGAGCAGTACAAAAAAATCATGCGAAATGCAGAACAATATACTTTGCAGGACATTCGATGAAAATTTTTTTATTTTGTGTTGTTCATTTTTTTTAGAAAAAATCATGCAATTTGTGTTGTGGAATTTTCTTTCAACAACAAATTTGTTCATGATGGCAGGAAACAAATCAGCCTAATTTTCTTAGCATTTTTCTAAACTGCAAAATGGGGTTTGTTAGCCTGATTTTCTTAATAGCGCTTTTCTTAATAGGCGAGTCCTGCTGTAGTGTGCCTCAGAGTCGCCCCTTGCAGTTTCATGTATGCCCACGACCGGTATCCTATCCCCAATACTGCAACGGCAGGGCCCGTTGTCAAAATTGCCCCGCATGGCATTGCAGGGCAGGAGCGGTAGCCCCCCTTGACAACAAACCCCTACAAGGAGCGATAGCCCCCCTTGACAACAAACCCCTACAAGGAGGCAGGAGCAAAGCGGAATGCCCCTGCAGGCAGACATACAAAGAATGCAACACACATACAACGAGCATTGTGAAGCAAAACACTGAGTGTACAAACACATTTGGTTCCGTGACCGTGCATCACCTCTCCTACCTCCATACCTGAAATGGAAATGGGGCAAGCCCACCGCCCTCCAAGGGTGTTCTGCATACAGCACAGAATGCAGACATAAGGCAATTTGTTTTGTGGTATTGTGATTTCTGGCTCACATAGAGATGGGCCATACCCCCCCCCCCCCCCCCCAAGGGTGACAACCCCCCAGCCCAGAAGGGGGGGTAAAACCCCCCCAAAGGGGGAATAAAACCACCCCAAAGGGGTGATAACCCCCACCCCCCAATGACCAAATCGAGGGATGAAACCACCCCCCCTATCCCCACCCCCCAGACCGATTCGCACCAGTCGATTTGTGGTTTCACTGCCTGATGCATAAGAAAAGGCCATCACAGGGCTAAAGGGCTACACCATCTGGTGTGTTGGCAGGGCGTAGAGGAAAGGTCTGCCCTAAGGTCTAGGTCGAGACATTGATCAGAACTGTGGACTGCTTCAAACAAGATTCATGCCCATAGGTTGAGTGTCAGTGATCCTTTCCGTGAGCAGCACCAGTTGATTTGTGGCTGCCTGATGCATGAGAATGGGCAATGACAGGGCTAAAGGGCTACACAGTCTGGTATGTTGGCAGGGTGTAGAGGATGGGTTTGTCCCAAGGTTTGGGCCAATGCCGGAGAAATCCTTGCAAATTGCCGTCTGCATCCTCTCTTGCCCCAGGGCATGGCTAAATGAAAGCCTGCATCATTTGTGAGGAGACGGATGCTGGCATCCTCAATGCAGCGACATTGACCACTGAGCCATTGGACCAGCTGAATACTGCCATTGGCATCATGCTGCAACATGTTTGTGCCACTTGCAACTGTAGGCGGAGCACCGCTACTCAGGGTCAATCCGGCCCAGTGCGTGAGTGGGCTAGCAAAAGGGCTGCCTGATGGGCAGCCGCACAGGACGGGCAGCACTGCTCCATCCACTTGGACGAGAACAACAAGGGCGATTTTGTCTGCCCTATGTCCAATCCCCCTCCAAGAAGGGCTTTCAGTTCGTGGGCGTTGGTGGTTTCGCAACCAAAATATCTTTGGGGGACACTTTGGGGGGTAGAACAACGATTTTATACAGGGCCAAAACCCACGCCAAAAGGGAGGGTCTGCGGTGCGTACCACACATGCGGCCCACCTCGTCTGGCTCTCACAACCTGTGCAGAATGGCGCTTTGGCCTTCGGTAGGCTACAGACTAGTAGAATGGGTGTCCAGAAATATGCATGAAACGGGGGGCGGGGGGTTCCCTGCACTTCACTCAACAGCATTGTCCACTGGCACGTTGACTGTTGTCCTGTGCGACAGCGGTCCACTTGTCACAGACACCAGATGGTGATTGTATGACAGCAGCTGGCATTTAAGTACTCGCAGTTGGCGGCGATCCCGTTCCTGACACAGGCACATGACAATGCTTCCCCAACGGCCCCAGGGGCTGTCTTTGAGGGCCCTGATTTTTTTTCCCCACGGGGACAGTCCTTACGGACGGCCCTCTGTGCCCGCGTTACTCTACCACCCATAGAGACCCACACAGTGGCTGCTAGGCTGCTAGGCTGGAAAGGCCCCTTGAAAGCCATGAAATTGCTGTCTGTGGGCTGATCAGTGGCAGTTGAAAATTTCTGAAAATTTGAGTTTTTCCAAAACTTTCCGATGGCTTTGGGACCAGTTGATGACCCAATTTTTGTCGAGCGAACCAGCACCATTTCAAATGCCCTGAAAACGGCTGCGGCGACGCTGGCCCTGTCAGATTGCTTCAGATGAGTAGTGCGTCAGCATTCAACACACGTCCTATTCCTCCGCCCCCCCCCCAAGGCAACCCACAGCAACCCGACGGGTGTAAAAGCTATGTTGGCTGTTTCCCCTTGGCTCATTCTGCAGCAAAACCGCCACAAACGACCAACTCAGACAAAACCACATCCGCAAAGGCGCCAGGCCATGACCTAAACTCGATTCGAAGCTAATGAAGGCCACAGCAATCCAAATGCCTCCCACTGGAAGAAGACACTGAAAGTGAGTGCCGAATGCCGAAGATACCAGAACGACTTCAGGGTGTCGAAGGGAACAGGGCGGAGGCGCTTGAGGGGCAAGACCCGCTCTATGGGGTGGTCTCAGATGCACCCCAGGTGGGCTCCAACGTACCAGGGCGGAGGCACTGAAAGCTGCAATGATCGCGCTGCTGCACACTGCACGCATGTACAGCATGCCCCCTGTGCTTCTGGGATACAAACATCCTTGCCCACCTGTGGGAATGCTTACTGTGCACGCAGGGTAAGGGCAATTAGCTTTAGTGTACGCTGCCCGGGAAATATACATTGGAACAAAATTTCTGTGCACGTTGATGTGTTGACACCATCGCTCTCGACAGAAGAGAGAGAGAGAGAGAGAGAGAGAGAGAGAGAGAGAGAGAGGACCCCCCCAAAATCATCCCCAACTTTGTGCTCGGGTTGCGGCACACAGCCCAGGTGTACAATTGGGCAAACGGATGCTCTCCACGGCCCCGAACGAAGGAGTGCCCACAGAATGCAACAGTAAAATAGGAGAACAAGTGGTGGATGGAGGCATACTTTATGTAAAAGGTGCGTGCACGTATGACCACTATTCCACCTGTATTCTGGGATAAGTACCCAAACTGCGTGCTGCAGGATTAGCATTGCCAGTGGCATTCCATGGAGGTGCAAGGATGAAGGCACAGGAATGTCAGTTAGACATGGATGACTCTCAGCAGATACAGAGCGGGGAGGGGATTCCCTAGTATATGAATTAAATTAAGACGCAAATGTCGCTTCAGGTTGAAGTGGGCCCACTGAGTTGTGCGGCAAAATACATCTGGGTTCACGTTGCTGTTTGGGCGGAGGCACCCATGCAGCTCGGACCGTGTGCATGAAGGCGACATGCACAACATCAGCCCAAACATCCGTTATCAAATCCGATAGACAGTCAGAGAGAGGGAAATGCCCTCGTCCATCAGAATTACCAACACACTGGGAGGGCTGAGGAGAAGAGGTCTTGTGTCCCACTGCACATGTACAAAACCTTCTTGCCCCAATCCCCTGTCTGGGAGGGGCAGGGGAAGCTGCTGTCAGGGGCCAGCCCGAGAACAGCCCATCGGGCGTTCATTTCTGTGGTATGTTGGCGCCCCTTGGTCGTCTGGGCCTGGGTGTTTAGAACCCTGCTATCCAGGTCGGTCTGTGAAAATCCAAAAAGCTGCAGCGGTTGTTACACTGAGCCTGGTGGTAGTCAAGTAACCAACAGCGGTGGTAACCGCTGGCAGTTGGAGGGTAACCGACGGCAGTCGGAAGGGAGTAGCAGGCTTTTATGCAGGGCAGCTTGTGGTAAAATGAGAAAAAAAAATACTACCCTGCTGCCATCCTGCACATGGGGTTGTTGCAGTACCCACCCCACTCAGTACACCATGTGATAAGATGTTATGTTCGCAAGTGGGCCAAGGCCACCATGGATCGCTTACCTCACACCTTGTAAAGACCTTGGGAAAAACTGGACAGCCCTGTTTAGTGTACCGGACAGGCAAACGTTGTGTCTTCAGCCCTTATGGCACGCTGCTCATATCCCTGAAGATCACCAATCCAATCATGTGCCTGGGACGGACCTCTCCGTCCTGCACTACTCTGCACCTCCGAGTGCTCACCCTGTCCTACACCATATGTACGGTCGCAGCATCCACACACTCCACGTTGCCTTGGTCATACTCGATGGTGACGGTACAGTCGCGGGGGTTCACACTCTGCACAGTTCCCATGTTCCACTGATTGCCCACTCCTGACGACAAACATGCAGATGGACCAAGGGCAGGATGCTGACACTCTTGGTTCATCAATCAGGAATGTGGTGTGCCCCCACCCCCCTCGCCACCTGTTGAGCTCCACAAACCCTTCAAGCAGCACCCTCCCATGTGCCTCACTGAGCCTGTGCGCATCACACTCACAGTGCAAATGAAGGCACAGAACCGCCAAAAAAACACATCACCAGAAGGTTGTGGGGTTTGCAGACCATTCTGGATCCGTAAGGCGAGCTCAGCGAAGGTGTAAGTGAAACCTTCGGTAGAGTAACCTTGTTCAAAACAGCCACTCACCAAGAGCTACTGGGTCCGGCAGGGGAAAGGGGGGCGTGGGGTGCCAGTAAATGTGCTGGGTAGTGCTTCACAGCGTACGCATTGGTGTGGGTTTTCAGGAGGAATTTATCTACATTGCTTGTCCACAGAGAGTCCGGAAGAAAAAATTTTGGTTGGTGAGAGTGGGGCAGTTGTCCCTCCGCTCGAAACTGCTGCTGCCCCTGGGCGTCCCTCCCACGCCGGCACTGACAGGCTTCACTCTCAGGCAGTCCCAAGACCATAAAATTCTATTTGCCTCCGGCAAGGCACCTCGAAGAGAGTGCTAGAACACTATAGTCAGTCAATCAGGCTGACAGTCAGCCAATCAGGCAGGCAGGAACGCGAGCAGGCAGGCAGTGAGGCAGGCAGGCATGCAGGCAGAAACACCCAGTTTGCTTTTTTTGGTGGCAGCCTACATCGACAACTGCTCGCCAACGCCCGGCGGAGCGTAGGTTTGAATCCCATACCGAATAGCCGGCTGCACGATGGTTTGTCCCCCAGCCATTTTGCAGACCAGGGTTCGAATCCCACCAACCCCAAAACTTTTGACCCCCACCCCCACCCCCAACCCCCCAAAAATTGGTACCCAAGTAGGGGGGGGGGGGGGGTCAAAATCGAAATATTCATTAGCGGATCATTTTGTTTCACAAAATACTGATTTTCCGAGGGGTTAGACCCCCAATGTTATGCCTTGGGGTATGCTAGCGAACGACCCCCCCAAAGGGGCAAGGGGGGGGGGGGGTGGCATCTGCGCCTGTGCTTGATCTAACAACCTCTCTTCGAGGTGATTTGGAGGGGGCTCTCCATCTCCATCCCATCCGCTGTGGGAAATGTAACACAGGGCTAAGGGGTCCCAGGTCACCAGGTGTCAGAACATCAGCACTGCTCAGCATTTCCAGGCAAGTTGCCTCCTGGGGAAAAGCAGGGGTGGCTTGGCACTGTGGTCCATGGGCTGGGCCACCCAGGGCCTCTGTTGTCGGAGGGTTTTCCCATCACTGCTCTGCCCATCACCCTCTTGGGGGTGGGGGGCTGTGACCACTACTTCATTGCAAGAAATGCGTGAATTCAATGACAAAAAAACATGTGAAGCATCAGAAGCAACGAGGCAATGCGCTCCACACAGGTGGGGGGGGGGGGGGGGAGATGGCTCATGCCACAGCCTTGGTGCCCCCACCCCAGGGGGGGTTGCCATCGATGGGAAGGTAGGACCCCAGTCCATTGCATGCGCCCAATCAGCGAGGCCTCTGCGCCCCTACCTCTGCGCAACCATGACTATCGTGCCACCGTTGCCACCAACAACCAACATGCACTGGCACACCTTCTGCAGGGCCCAACCTGGTCTGCACTCGCAAACCAGCACAAAGCTGCCCATCCGCGCCCATCACCGCCTGCAGCTCCGCGCCCTGAGGGAGTGCTGCTGCCACAGGGTGATCGCCAGCCTGCATGCCCCCGGCGCTTGGCGGGCCCTGGGATTGGGCTGGCAGAGACGGTGGCTGCCCAGGGCCAGGGCCGTAAGACTGGTTCGAAGGGCTCTGGGACTGAGGCATTGAGGGCACAGGCTGCCCACAGCCCGGGGGCCCCGTGGCCACTGGCTGGCCGTAGACCACCTGCGGCGCCCCGTGCACCCCTGAAGGGTAGCCTCCCGCCGGGGGCCCCACTCGGTAGCCGGGGGCCGGGGGCTGGCCGTACACGGCCTGAGGGGTGCGGGCCCCGGACATTCCCAGGTCAGAGATGGTGCGGGGGTGGCGGCTGCGTGAGACCGGGGCCGGGACCGCAGAGCTATTCCCCTGGGAGGTCGTCCCCAACGCCTGGTAAAGGTCTGCAACAGTGAGGGGGTGAGGGGGGCTTGGAGAAGGGCCCTTGCATGTTTGGCCCCTGGACACAGCATGCCCCGGTAGTACAACACAGCCCCCTCACAAGCAGGACATGGGCATACATGCAGAGGAACACGACCAATGGCGCAAGGACACTGTTAGCATGCCATCATGGAACACATGGGGGGTGCCATCAAGGCTGAGTGAGTATGCCGGTTGGTACTGCCGGGTGTACGTAAGGGTTCACCTTTTGAGGAGGGAATCATCCACTCGTGGATGGGTGGGTCAGTTGTCCACCCACTGGGTTGGAGGTGAAGGGGACGGGTTCAAAAAACTGTGGGAGGTGGGCAACCTTGTCTCCACACGCCCTTACCACCGGTTCTTCACACCGACCACTGATGATCAGTGTATCTGTCCAGCTGAAAGGGAACAGGTCCCGAAAAACGACCAACCAACGATGTGCGCAACTGAAACAGCTCGAACCTGCAGAAGTGTGGTGGTCATTGCTGGTTGAAAGGTTGCATTTTCGGTCCAATTGTCAGCGTCCAGTCGCCAGGCGGATTGCCAGCTGTTGGCAAGGGACCGACAGCAGGTGGTGGAGGTGGCGGTGGTTGCAGAGTTTCTTTCAGTTGGGGTGCATCATCAAGATTCTTTTGGTTCTCTTTGAAGAAGGACCCCCCTTGCCAAGTCCGTCATGATCTCTCCAAGGTGCACTGAGGCCTTGGAGTTGTGCCATGTACTCCATAAACTCTGCCTGCCACTCGTTCCCACCCGACGTTATGGCACCACAACCCCAGACACGAAAATTGTCTGTGTGTGGTTTTCTAAGTGGGACGGACGACCACGGGCAGATCACTGGAGGGGACACGCGCCACCTTCCGGCAGTGTGTCTGCTGGGAGATTCCTCAGTGCCCCTACCCCCCCCCCCCCCCCAACAGCAACAACAACAACACGAGGACCGCCCGGGGTGGATCCTTGCAATGCGTGTCACTTTTTGGGTAAGCCAGCCAGAGAAAGCTCCCAAGTACATTCCCTGCCGAGTGCCCCCAGCCCAGCCCCCACAAGAAGCTCAAACACGCACCATGGTCGCATGGTCGCATGGTCGCATAATCCCCAGCAACACACAATTTTTTGTGGCCCCCCTGCTGAAGTGCACACTGGGAAGCTTGGAAGTCCAGAGGAATCGGAATATTGCGACCCGGTCAGCCGCCTGCGCATCAATTCATGGCCACATGGTAATGGACATTCATCACAGGAGGACAGTCTCTCAGGGTGAGACTCGTTGGCACACTGCACATTGAACTCAGGGGTTTGGCCCAAAAGCTACAATGTATGGACTCACTGCAGCAGGTCTGCCGCCAGCACCACAGCACAGTTGGGGAGGGTGTGCGTGGCTGAGACACAGGAGGAGCAAGGATGAGGGTTTGGCAGGGGCATGGTTTGGGCAAACAAAAAGTAGACCTGGGTCCAGTGCCTGTAATGCCTCCGGTTGCTCGGCAAAGCAAATGAACATCGTGACCACACATGCATTGACAGTGCTAAGAGCGATGGAGTGGACATATAGCCCAATCAGAAATCCTGCAATCCCAACTCCTGGGTTCCTATGCAATATGACGGTCAGGGAACGTGAACAAGGACAATTGGCTGAGGCCAGGCGACAGTGCAGTGGCACAATGGAAGGTTGGTACTGATAGACTAAATGGCCCCACCTGGGCCACTTTCAGCCATCAGTTCTCATGGTTCTCAGCAGTGCCAGCCAAACACTCAGCAGTCCAACATGCACTGTGCCATGTACATCATTGCACACCTGAACCCGTTTCAAACAGGGGCAAACTACATCTGCCCCTCGTCGCTACCCATCCCATATACATCCCCAATGAAACTAAGCTCACTGCAAATTCGAACCCTGTAAATCTGGGAGCCCAGTGATGTCCCTAACTCAAGACCATCTGGTAGTGCAATGGGGGGCTTGAAGGGGAGGGAGGCCATAGGGAGGTGTGGCCAACGCCTGTGAAAGCGATTGGCGACGCTTGGGAAAGCGGTTGCGGAGGAGGCGGTTACAAAACAGTTGCACCCCCCCCCCCCCGTTTGTCCAAGCAATGGTAAATGACCAGAAAGAAATTGACGGAACCCACGCCTACTGTTGCTTAGACAAGACAGGGCGTTGCTTACGTGCCGCACTGCACATGGTACAGGTGACCTTGTGCCTGGTGACGGTGAACGGGGGGGGGGGGGGGGATGCAGAACGGATGATGAAACAGATATTCTGCAACGGGGGACACTCATGGGATACGCTCTTCTCATCACGCTCATACTCTATTGCCAGATAATCGTCACCTTTGGGGGAGGGGGGCAACGACAATACTGGACAGTGGACTGTGTGTAGCTCAACGGCCAACCGGGCTTCATCCAGTACATGGTGCACTATTCTGAAAGGAAGGGGGAAACATGCTCCAAATGCGCCACCATTACCAAATGGACTTCTTGAACACAAGGTATGAACATCATGCACCTCAAATCCAAAATACGAAACAGCACGCATGGCACACAATTGGACCAATTACAAACCGCACCATCAAAACCACGGTGCAAAAATTGACGGAACCAACGCCTAGTGTTGCTTAGACACAGGCGTTGCTTGCACAGGGGGGGATGGCTGCTGTTGGGGTTGGAATGATATGGTTGGAGCGGTTACTGTTTGGGGTGGAACAAAATTCTGCAGAGGAATCTTCGACCACCTCGTTTCATTCCGAGCATTTTCATGGTGCACAAGTCGGGGGGGGGGGGGGGACCCATTGACCATTCACCATCCGTGTACACCTTCATCAGCTCGATTGCCCCATGGGCCTTTGCCATGACTGTTAGACGCCTGGCACATGATCCCCCACAGTCAAAATTGCTGCTCCCCGTTGGCTGGGGGGGGGGGGGGGTCTGGGCGTACAAGTACCACACCCAATGGGGGGGGGGGGGGACAACGCACACTGGCCTGCCCCAGCTCAGCGCTGAAACCTCCACAGTGCCACGGACACAGCCCTGTGAATGCCCATACCCTGAGCCGGCCCACGCCACAGCGCCCGTCACCAGCCCCCCAAACAAAATGGAAATTGTGAATACGGGGCTGATGATGCAGTCGTTGATCAGAGCCATGAGACCACACTGCTTCAGCAACGTGATGGTGTCCTTGGCGGCAGCAGTGTACTTCGTGCCATAGATCGCCACGTGGGAGTAGGCGTACTCGTTGAACCACTCCAGCCAACCCTCAATCTGAGGAGAAGAAGGACCGCCCGTCAGTCCGTGGCCGTCCCCAACGAAGCGCGCTGATCTCGAGCCATCCCGTCATTCTCCCCTGGGCTATCCTGGAGGAAGCCTGGGCTCCCCCCCCCCCCCCCCGCCGCCCCTCACGCAAGCACAGCCGAAGTCGGAGGCTGCGTGCGGAGACAAATCCGCGCCGGTGCAGAAGGGAAATGTGAAACTGGGATGAACCCATGCACCCACTACCCGGCACTGACAGGCCACACTGAGTTGGAAAGAAGAAGTTGGAGGGCAGAGGTCCGTTCAAGGAGCGGGGGGGGGGGGGGGGGAACCTAATGAAGATGCCCTACGCCAAGGGGTGTTCGGAACCTTTGGTGGACTTACCCGGCATAACACAGCCCCTTACACTGTGGGTGAGCTACAAAGAGCTGCTGGATTACACCCACTCAAAGGCGCAGAACTTCAAAGAGGAGTGGGAAGGAAAGAGGATGCAAAATAGTGGGTGAAATATGCACCGCATCAATGCACCCTCAGAGTGAGAACCCACTGCAAATCAGCTTTTCAGCATGTTGCTTGCTCATAAAAGGGGGCATCAAGGCTGAATGAATACGCCACGTGCTGCCGGATGTACGGACGAGTTCGTTCTTTTGAGGAGGGAATCCTCTCCATGTGGGTGGGCGGGTCGGTTGTCCACCCACTGGTTGGGGGTGAAGGGGGGGCCTCAAAAAATTGTGAGAGGTGGGACGCCTGCGCAGCCACCCCAAAACACTTGAGAAAATTATTTTTACTGGGTGAGAGTGGCACAGTTGTCCCGCTACTCACAAGTGCTACTTCTGCCCCTTGGCATCCCTCCCATGCCAGCACCAGCTCCGGCTTTGAAGAGGCGGGGGGGGATCCCTGGTGTGCTAGGGTGCAACAGCAGGGTGTCACATTCACGAGCCTGAGAAGGCCCAAATCGCGAACGCATAAGGGAATAACATATCCGGGAGGGCACATGTCTCATGCACATGGGGGTACCTCATTCAGGAGGGCACGTGGTCCCAAACAGCTTACCGGATTAAACCGGACATGGTTTTCGGCGGACAAGAGGCCGGCCGGCTGACCCACCGACTGTCCGACTGGACAGTCGGCCAGCACCCGCCGTGATGGCCAAGTGTCCGCCCGTCGGCCGGCCGCTTGTCCGGTTCATTCCGGCAACCCCCATATGTGCACTAGTACTAGCAACCCCAACCCCGAACCATGATAAAAATGGAAATGGAGCTGAAATGAAGTGTTGAGCATGACATAGTATACCTAACCCTAACCAGGATTGAATATTGGGACCGAGGTGGTGGGGGAAGGAACATGGTCTAGGAGATTTCAAAGACAAATGAGGTACGCACTGGAAAGTGGATGAGAGTGGCTCAAAAGGGGCTCAAAATGAGTGGTATTCATCCGTTTGGGCACCACAACTGGACTAGGATCATTTGTGGAAAACCATGGTTTTGACCCGTTTTTTGAGCCATTTGTGGTCCCAAATTGGCCCATTTTCAAGGCCCTTTCGGCGTTGAGAGGGGCCAAAATTGCCCAACATGGGCTCAAAATGGGCTCATTCCACTTGTTTGTGCACCCCAAATAGTCCCAAAGTATCTTTGGAAAAACACATTTTTGATCCATTTTTGATTGATTTTTGGTCCCAAAACAGCCCATTTTCGAGGCAGGTTGTGAATTTGGAGTGGCCAAAATGGCTTGCAATGGGCTCAATAAGGGCTCAATTCACTTGTTTGTGCACCCCAAATGGTCTAGGATCATTTTCGGAAAACCCCATTTTTGACCCATTTTTGACCCATTTTATGTCCCAAATAAGCCCATTTTCAAGTCATTTTGGGACTTCAGGAGGGCCAAAACGAGCTGAAAGCGCGCTAAAAACACTTGTTTTGGCATTCCATTTGGTCCAAGATCATTTTTGAAAAAAAGTTATTTTTTTGCACCGGTGGACCTTGTTGCCCATTTTGCCACCCATCTCTTTGGGCTACCTCCTGCAGCTTGCCGTAGCCCTGTGGGCCCAGGTACGGGGTCTAGGCGTCGGTTAGGGCAATTTTGAGGGTTGGAAACCACCAAAAGTGGGTGGTTGCGGGTGGATTAGGTGCGCTCGAAAACACGCTTTGAGCCACGTAGCCCAAGATATGGTCTGGGTGGATTAGGTGCGCTCGAAAACGCGCTTTGAGCCACGTAGCCCAAGATATGGTCTGTTTTTGGTTTGGGGCTGTCGACAGCCAACGCGCACAAATTCTGGGGCTTTTGGGGGCCTTTTGAGGGCGGTTCGCGGACATATTGTTGAGTTAGAGGGCCCTAGAGGGCCCTTCGGCACGGGGAAGTCTAGCTGCATGTGTAGAGTAGCCACTATTTCCCTTCTTTTGGCCGTTTTCAGCAGCTTCTAGGGCGGTTTTGGGCAAAAAAAGGCTGATTTTGGCCCTAAATTGCACATTTTCAAATGGAGGTCCGGCACTTGCGACGCCCGTTCCCGGCCGCCACCGTTGAGTTTCTGGCTCATACTTTGTGTGGTTGTCCCTCACACCCATAGGTAGCATCCACCAAAATTTTGGCCGAATCCGAAGCACCACGAGGGAGCAATGATGTTTTCCCCATTTCGCGCGTGCTTGTTGCTTGCTGCTTGCTGCTTGCTTGCTTGCCAAACTTGTTGGGTCCACCCTAGACACTAAAGAGGGTTATAAACCAAGACCGGTTCCACCAGCTCGGTGACCCTAACCCTAACCCTGGGCCCTAAGCAAGACTTAGTACATAGGTACACACGTGGACGGAGGGTGCAGACCCTAATCCTAACCTGCAGGTTAGACCCAAAGCCCGTTCTCTACATAAGAGGTGTTGTTTGTATGTGGGGGACGGGGGTTACTGCTTGGGGGGGGGGGGGGTTACCGGAATGAACCGGACAGTCGGCCGGCCGGCCGGCCCCTTGTCCGCTAAGCCTGTATGTCCGCCGAACCCATGTCCGGTTTAATCCATGAAGCTGTCCATCAAGGCATCCCAGACGCCCCCCCTCCCCCCCCCCCCCTCTTTGCGGTGCTAAGTTTACGAAGGGCCTGTGGCATAGCAGAAAAAATCTGAGCATTCAGGTTGCCTATCGCATGGCACCAAAAAAAATTTGGTTCCATGACCAAGGGAGGGTGGGGAGGTTGGCACACAGGCATGGTGTTGGTTTGTTCGTGTTTGGCGGCGCCTATTGGCCTCCGGCCACTACACATCCCAACCCACTGTGGGTTCGAACATGTCAACCGGGGCCGGGGGGGGGATGTATTCTGAGCAAGTGTGCCAGTTGGTACATCCCGGTGAACGCAACGGTTGGAGGTTTTAGAAATAAGTGTTTGCATTGCTTGTTCTAGGCCACAAGGTATTTTTCCATAGTTGGCAGTAGGACAATTGTCCCTTTGCTCCCTCACCTGCTCACAAGTGCTACCTCTGCCTCTTGGCGTTCACTCCCAGGCCAGCACTGACAAGCTTCACATTCAGTCATTCCCAAGACAGTGAAGTTTGGAGGGTGCTCACCACCACCGATGTGGGAAATGTACCACAGGGCTGGGGGGTTGAGTATCACCACTCGTCAACCATCAGTGATCACCTGGAGGGAGGGAGCAAAGGGGCCTCACTGTGGTTAGGTTGCAATTGCATTAGGTTCTGGCCATGCCTGCCACACGGCTGTCATCGCCTACTGTCCATTTGTGCCGTGGTCCTGCACTGAAGCACTGTACCAACGTGTGTTTGTCCATGCCTATGCCTTCATCCTGTTGCGGTCAGTTCCACTGGCGTTGTGGGCTCCACCAGGTTATGCGTGCATACCGGTTACAGGTCACTCCCGTTCTGCGCATGCTGGCGCTGTCCCCAGTCGGCCTGCGTAGGTATGGGCTGGGATGGGGCCTTAGGTTGAAAAACCCTGTGGGTTCAGGCTCTGCCGTCAGGTGGTCAATTACACACAACCACGACATTCAGGGGGCAAAGCAGCGCGACCCTTTATGCTCACAAAATTGTTAAAGCCGTAGAGGGAGAGTCCGGAGCAGAGGGAACCGATGGGGTCTCCAGTGAAGGGGGCGCTCAATGGCTGTCCCGACGACTCCACATATCGGCCGGCCATGCATGCAGTGCACACCCAGCCGCTACTGCGGGCCGGGGGGGGGAGGGGCAGGCCTGTCGCCGTGCCGCGGGTTGGGTGAGGAGGGGGGAGGGGGGAGGGGGACGCGCGCATCCTGGTGGGGGGAGGACAGGCAGGGGGGGGGGGGGGGCGTGGAGGCCTCAGTAGGGCCCCACGCACGGCTGCTAGGTGTGGGGGGCAGGGCCACCACCTTGTGCCATCAGCCCAGGGTGGGGGGACGCCCGCCACCCATGTGCGTGCCAGCACAGGTTGGGGGGGATTGGGCCGCCACCCCTGCGCACATTACCGCAAGCAGAGGCGGTGGTGGGCGTCGCGCCACCGCGGTCTACCCCCGCCCCGTTACCATTTGAGGGGCTATGGGTGTGCCCGCCCCGGGGGGAGGGTTGGGGTTCTCGTCAACTGTGCACCACAACACGCAGGGCTCGGAGGGCGAGAGGGGGGGAGGGGGGAGGGCCACGGTGGCCTCTGTGGTAGGGCCGCCCGGTGCCCGCACACCTGGGTCAGGGCGCGTGGAACACGACCTGCACCCTACGGCACCACCGCCACGCCTCCACGACTGCGCGGACCGCGAGCCACGCCCATATGTCTGGCCGGTAGCTATTGACCCTTGGTAACTAAGTGGGCCCGGAGGGCAGGGAGGGGGGGGGGGGGGGGGTCGCGTACCCGAACTGAGGAAACGGCCCACCTGAGAGCAGGGGTGATTGACGGCGCCCCACGTCTGCCAGGTGATCCGCTCGACTGTTCACCTTTATTCCAACGTAGAACGGGACATGGAGCCACTTGATTTCACCCCCCCATCAATCTGTGAGCTGCAGGATGCGCATCCACAGATCCACTCGGGGGACCTCACCTTTTGCGCTGTGCCATTTGTGGCGGCACCGCCGCTGAGCCCAGCCCAGCACTCCATTGACAACCAGGAAAGAATCTGGGTAAATGAGGGCCTCCTCCCTCATGGAGGGCAGCCCGCAGTTCTGCAAGGTTGTTGCTTTGATCTTCGTTGAGCAGGGTGGCCTCAGCAGTGTCTCTGCATCGCCGAAGTAGACCCCATATCCCCCCACCCAGCCCACTTCCGGGTGTTTCTCTGATGAGCCAGCCGAGTAGATGATGTCTCATCCCTGTTGCTTATACCCGTCAGGGATTGTTTCATATTGTTCTGCCAGCGCCTCTTGGAATTTCTTTTTTCGTTTTCGGGCTGGAAAATGCAACTTGGGGGGCTAGAACGTCAGGTGTGGAACCGCCACTTAGCTCCAGCCGCGCCTGCCTCTCATGGCCTTCATCAGTTTCATTTCAACTTGGGGTGGGGGGGGGGGGGGGGTGTTAAGTGGAGGAAATGGCCACTCATGGATGTTGCAGCGCATTGTGATCAGGCATAGACTGTAGTGCGTGGATGAGCAACAGGACCTCTAGTGCTGGCAGTGTGGGGTTGGGGTGTTCTTCCCACCCATGCAGTAGTAGAACCCACATTGCTTGGAACTGGTCCCATGTGGCTCTCCCTGCCCTGGGGTTCATTTCATGCGTGCATCATTGCAACCATACTGCCCTGACAATGGTCGAGAGCACCAGGCCCAACGCTCTAGTCAGCAAGAGCTTGGGGCTTCCCAAAGGATGTGGGGTCCGTTTCCTATCTGTCCGGGGTTTGCGCTGGCCCCAGACATTGAACTGCAATACGCGTCGCGATTGAGAGAAAAGCTGCGTGGGTCCCGATGACAGGGGGCTCAGGAGCCGCCGCATGGCGAGTCTGGCGACTCCCAAGGGTCGGGGTGCACCTTCAGCGACTGCCACCAGCTGGGATCGATCCACCGACCCCTCACTTGTACTTCTGGTGCTTGGTAACCGGCTCGACCGGAGGAACAGGGGTCGTTTCCTCCTGTGCCATCACGAGGTGGTGGTCGTGTGGCCCTGTCCTCACGCCCTGCCCTCACCTGCACTCGCAGCGGCCTGTGGGGCTTTCGGGGGTGAACCACACCCTCGCAAGGCACCCAACTTGCACACCCTGCCTGCACCGCGTGGTGCCCGGGTAGTCCCGGTGGGGGCCTCGGTCCCCACCCGTGCCCCGCCGCCTGGGGGGGGACACGCCCGGCCGCTGGCTGGGGGGTGGGGGGGGGGGGGGGGGGGACAGTGGGCACCCGCAGCCCAACCCTCCTGCCCCACTCCCGCACTGCATGTGTACTGCATGCCACACATACCATCTGCACCAGGCACTCCACGCAACAGAGGACGAAGCAGGCCAGCATGCCGCATGCCCCTTCATCAGCCACCGCCCGCTGTGCGTACCGCAGCAGGAACCGGATGGTCTTGAGCAGAGCCACCAGCAGGGACCCCAAGCACACCGACCCGAAGGAATACGTCAAGGTACGCCTGAGGGCACCAAGAGTGGGGTTGGACGCCGCGTCGCGGACAAAGTACCACGAGCCTGCCACACCGCAGGCCACAGTGTGCACACAGTTCTGGAACACCTCCCCCGACCAATAGAACATGAGGATGAAGAGGACGAACATCCCTGGGAGGTCCTGCAGCGGGTTGGAGGGTATGGGGCTGGGGATGGGGATGGGGATGGGGATGGGGATGGATAAGCGGGTGGGGCCGGGGATCGGGCAGGGATGTGTTGGAAGAGAGGAGGGCACAATCGCGGTCGGCATCAGTAATGTACATAAGAGAGGGGGTTGGTCACCCTTGGTAGCCCCCCCCCCCCCCCCCGCTCCGGGTCCACGGGTCCACGGGTGCACCACTCTGCGGGTCAGAAGGTCCACACAGGCATCAGTCACAATCTCTTAACCCCAACCCAACACCCTGATTGATGTTGCGCTTGCTAGCACAGGAGGAAGCGAAACTCAGGGAAAGGTTGAAATCTGCTGCCGCTGTCATGATTTTTACTCACTGTCACCACCATTCAATGACCATTGTCACTGTCACTGGCACTATCACTGGTATTGCTACCACTGGTACTGGAGATGGAAGATCATGCACCTTTTTGCATTCTTCATCTGGTGTAAGCTGTTTCCCTATGGCCAGCTGGACGATGCACAAGATGAGCCAAAACCTCAAAAGGGCGAGGCACAGTGGCAGCTACTGCGCCTCCAGCCACTGCACAAAACACAGCCAGACGATGGGCGGGGACATGCCAATCAAATCACTAACAGAAGCCCACACATCATTCAATGAAGCCCTGGTGTAAATGCAGCACAGAAGTGACCATTTGCTGAAATGAAGGGGCATTGTCCAAGAGTCACGTGGCATGAAGCTCTGTCAACGATGGAACGTGATGCCAGGGCCACACTTTCTTGCACGTCCCATGATGGTGTGTGCGCGGGGGGGGGGGGGGGGTTGTAAGATCATTTTCCAAACATGGGGGTGTGTAAAATCAGGGAATATCAAGCCTGAAACACTACAAGAATCACAGCACAATATGGGAGACCATGGATGCCTGATCACTGCCACCCCCCCCCCAACACCCAGGCACTTCTCCGGTACCCTCTTCTGTAATCAGTGCGAGGCAGGGGAGGAGAAAGTGGGTGGGCAGAGGGTCCCAATCATTGCATTTGGTCACACAAGGTCCAAAAAATTGAGGGAAAACGAGGTATGTACGCTTTGACATGGGGTGGGGGCTTGCAGGGAACACAGAGGGGACGGGGGGGGGGGCCTAATTAAAGAACAGACAAATACAAACCAGAGGTAAGAGGGGAGCGGGGGGGGGGGGGAGCAGGTGGCAGAGCAAAACAGCTCTTGATCACACTTTACCACCAAGCCTGGCACATTGGCCAGGGGGTGTCTCATGATCACACCCACTACCTCCTGGCCCATGTGCTATGGTAGGCAAAGGCCTCTAGAGGGGCCGATCAGACTTCACCTACCATAGGGCATCAAACTGCTGCCCCACCCCTTGCGCATCCCTGCCCCCAGCCCCATCTTCTGTTGCCAACACTGATCACCCTTCCTGTCCCCATTCCCCATCCCTGTCCCTGACAGGGCGGTCCTTAAGGAAAAAAAGTGTTCCGAAACGGCAGTTTTGCAAACAGACCCCGTGTAGCTAATATGATCAACCATGGTTGGTGGAGATGGGCGGTTGGTGGTTGGTGGCGATTGGCAGTTGGCAGTTGGTGGCGGTTACTGGCGGTTGGTGGTTGGTGATTGGTGGCAGTTGGCAGTGGTTGGCAGTTGGCGGTTGGTTGCCGTTGGCGGCGGTTGGCGGTTGGCGGCGGTTGGTGGTCGGTGGCCGGTGGCCCTAGGGGCGGTCCTTAAGGGCGGTCCTTAGTAAAAACAAGTAATTGGGTTCCTTAAGGACCGCACTAGTCACTGATCCCAGGGACGTAGTAGAAAATTTGAATAAGCGGCCTCTTGCAAGACCCACCAAGACCCCCTCTGCCCAATCTTGATTCCTTATACGGGGACCGACCCACACGTATTTAGTGTACACACCATTTCTTTTGCGGATCATGCATTAGAAGGGGGGGGGGGGGGAAGGGGGGGGGGGTCCACCTCCTATGGCTGTCAGCCATACTTGCAACGAGGGGTCTGCGCCCTACTACAAGCCTTTGTTGTGCTTCTGGCAGAAAATGTGTTACAAGTGGAACAGTAGTCTTTGTGTAGGCGCCTGTATCGTAAGCGGTAGCGTAGTCCATCCGCAGAGTCACGTGTATTGCGATTTGAAAGCCTGAGGTGCCCACCCCCAGCCCCACAACAGTCCATGTGTTTTGCAACTGAGTGATGACCCGCCACCTAGCGACCCATGGGAAATTCAGTTCATAGGGTCGCCCCAGCACCTAGGCCACTAATGCTAGCCCCTGGAACTTGGTGTAGCGGAGTGTGCAGGGGTGCATTGCATGGTGACACACTCACTCACTCACTCACTCATTCATTGCAGAACTATTGTTTCACTAATTGGTTGATGGGGTACCGTGGTCGACCAACCCTGCACCAACATGGTAGTTGATTCTAGGGAGAGCACCTAACGTGGCATGGATATTTTGCCACCTAGCCCGACCACGCAACCGTGCTTACCACCAAGGTGTTTGCTCTTTGTAGGGGCCATTCCCGGAGCCCGGGCCATTCTAGGCAAATGCACCATAAAAAGTAGCACGCAGTGCGCGCGTGGCATGGATACTCCCCCCTAATGTTACTAGTCCCCAGAGGCATCTGGCTCACACGGGGATCATCTGCACGAAGTCCATGGCTCCAGTAAGACGGCTGTACATAAGCGAGGCATTTGCACCTACGAGCGCTCCTCTTTGTTCGTAGTGGCACTTGTGGGCTTATGGACATATGCAGCACTGGAGTTCACAGAAAAAAAAAATGACATCCGCAGAGGTGCCGCAAGGGTGTCACGCTTAGTTGAGCACACCGCGTGTTGGCCCACTCATACTCAAGTTTTAGGTCAAAAATCAGCTTCGGTGCCTGGGTGCATGTGGGCTCAAGACTCGCCACATTAAGCCTGTTGTGGGTAGACTAGCTAATGGTGCTGCACATTCACCTGATGGATTGTGCTGATACTTGTTGGTACTTAGATGATTTGGGGCGTGAGCATTGCAAAACCAAAAATTTCCAACCCTACGGGCTGACAACTATACGAGGAGGGGGCTTACCCCCCCCACCCCCCATCCAATTCCATGTGAAGCATACCAACACCAGCATGGGAGCTGGCACGGCACACATGGAGTGCAGCCTGACATCTATGGGAACAGTGTTGTGTTGTTGGTTGGCCGCGACCATATGGCTTCTCTAAGATAGGCCTACCCCTCGCAAAGAGAGGGGACGTTGTTGTATGCTGACAATACTACAGGGGAAGTTGTTTGGCATCCTCCATTGGAGGGCCAACCAAAAGCACAACATGAGATCAATTAATAATTGAGGCCAGTAGTGGAAGTCAAGGTGTACACAAGCTACGTGGTGTGACTGTGGCTAGTGGAAGCATGGCCAATTCGGTGTGTGGTAGTGGCAAGTGGGAGGCAGGAGCCTGCTTGCACAACATTGGGTTAGTGATGTAAGTGTGTGTGGGTGTGTAACATCGGGGGAGTATTTGCGCCATGTGCACACTGCGCGCTACTTTTCCAACGTGTTTGCCCGTAAGGGCCTAGCTTTGACACATACCACCATTGTGCAAACATCGCTGCAGCCCTTAAACATTCCACAACCAAAACGGCACCTCAACACATTCATTTGTCGGGTTTCATCAATCCATGCGCAGATGTGTGGGTGCCTCAGCAATGTCATCAATAATATAGTTGGCAAGCCACTCCACATGGGCCACCAATGCATCCCCACATCCGGCGCTCAAAGCATGGACAATTTGATGGAACAACTTAGTGCAGTACTTCAACTCAAGAGTATCACGGACTAGAATCCTAGAGTCCTAGATGCTTAGAATCCTAGAATCGTGGAATCCTAGAATACTAAACACGTAGACTCTTAGAATCCTAGATCCTAGAATCCTAGAAGGTTAGAATCCTAGAATCCTAGAATCCTAGAATCATAGAATGTGGGAATCCTACTAGAATCCTAGAATCGTAGAATCCTAGAATCTTAGAATCCTAGAATCTTAGAATCCTAGAATCGTAGAATTGTAGAAGGTTAGAATCCAAGATCCTAGAATCCTAGAATCCTAGAATCCTAGTAGAATCGTAGAATCCTAGAATCCTAGAATCGTAGAATCCTAGAATCTTAGAGTCCTAGAATCCTACAATCGTACACTCCTAGAATCCTAGCCCACTCCTCGTTTAGCCGCCCAACGTAGTTGGCATGCTTCTTGAGCCGAATCCCCAGGGTAGTACCAGCGGGATGAATGGCCTCCATCTGCCACTGTCGCATCGTGTGTTGCATGGTGTTGGGCGCCAGTACACTGTACCAGCAGCACGTCACAATTGGCCAAAGTGAGCCATCGGTCCCAATCAAGCAATAGTGTAGCTACCATTGCCATCCCTGTCTTGGACCTGTGGCAAGACAGCTAAGAGTGATGGATCCCAGTTGGAGCAATACTGCAGTGTGGGCCAACGCTTGTTGGAAGCAGTACTCCATAGCTTGGAAATAGAAAATTTGGCGCACAGTTTGTTGCAGCGTGTCTAGGGACACGGTGAGTGTCCGCTTGTATGTGCCATGCATGGTAGGGCGAGGGGGAGGGGAAAGCTCCCATGCTTTTGTCTAGGTGTCTAGAATCTTAGAATCCTAGATTCTCTGAGTCTTACACTCTTAGAATCCCAGAATCGTAGAATATTAGAGTCTCAGAATCCTAGAATCTTAGCATTTTAGAATCCTACAATCCTAGAATCCTAGAATTCTAGAATCTTAGAATCCTATAATCCTAGAATCCTAGAATCCTAGAATCCTAAAATCCTAGAATCGTAGTGTCCCATAATCAAAGAATCCTAGAATTTTTGGATCTTAGAATCCTAGAAATTCTTTGCTCGGGCATTCCGACGATGCATGGTTTTATGTTTGGACCTCGTCTTTTGGCGTACTTCGGTTTGCGTAAGGATTCTACAATGTCAAGATTCTAGGATTCTAGGCTTGTAGGGTTTTAGGATTCTAGGATTCTAGGATTCTAGGATTCTAGGATTCTGGGACCCTGCGATGTCAAGCGACTGAGTTTTTAAGATGCGGGGGGGGGGGGGGGGAAGAAAAAAATTTTGATACCGGGTGGTATATTTTTTTGGGGGGGGGGGGGTACGAAAAAAACTTGGTCCTAGAGAAAATTTTTGACCCACGGACCTCTTTTCACGGCGGTGACCATCGGCCCGGATACACAAAGCCTCGAAGCCTAACTTCCAATGTTGTACACCTTTGTCCGGTTCTCTAGCCTCAACCATCCACCGATGCAGCACAACACTTCCCCTCACACCAGAACATGGGGAACATGGTACAATGCACCCCGTGGAATCATAGGATCCTTCGCCTGTACACCGCGGGTCTACCGATTCCAAGCCCAAGCCATCAACTAGACGCCATGAGGCCTTCTCATGTCCGTGGCGTAGTAGTGGATATGCCCGGCGTAAATGGTTTGCATCGTTGATTCCAAATGGCAGCACTTTCGGACAAGGTGGGGGTGGGAGTGGCGTTTCTGCAGGCACAACGGATTGCTCGGTAATTGGGGTGCTTGTCGCTATAGGCATGGTAGGAGTCGATTGCGGGCTGGGATTCCCACTAGACCGTTTTGCCGGGAAAAAAGTCAACAATGTGTGTTCCCGTGGTTGAAGGGGGCAATTCTCTTGCATGAAGTGCAAGTGTTGCTGGCTGGTCTTCCAGTGTTGCTCAAACGTGCTACTGCTTGGCCGCACTGATCTCGACAACTTTTTCCCGAACAAGCAAAACCAATGGTCACCAGTAGAAACATTGTAAGCCTTTTGGTATTCTTGCACATTGTTGCCAGGCCACATTATTTGCGCAGAAGAATCCGAAGAAATACGTGGGGGCATGGGTGCTTGCAATGTAGGTGGCGCAACTGGTTGCATTTGAAGTACGCCGAGGGTGCACAACACTTCATGCACATCAGCAGGAGTGGCGATGGTATGTGCACATTGTAGCATTGGTGTAATAACAGCACAATCCTTAGTAAGCTTCCGACGGATGTCCTGAACATTACGACGGCCAAGTGTGCCCTTGGCAACTGTGCCTGGCAAAATTTTGGCCCTAACCATAACTTTCCAAATTGGGCACGCTTGGGCTTCATTGGGTGAAGTGGCCGTCCATGCCAAACCATCGGGAAGTAGCACAACGTCGACAAGGTCCGCAAGAGTGGAAAACTTGGTATAGAGTGCACCCCCACTGGGAGCCCGGGGAGATCCTTGTACATCAACGTAAAACCATCGGTCATTCCTGCTCCCCACACCAATCAAGAAACCCTCGTACTCCATCAAAAAGCAAATGCGCACGGTTGGTGGAGGAGGGGTGGTTGCAAGGCGGAGCAAAGTTTCCTTGGCTTTATCCCAAGGAATCAATTCCGTGTCTTCAAAGGAGGTGAAATCCAACAACTTCAGGACTTGGAATGATGTACCAGTGCAACTAGCACGCAACCCGCCACCTCATGTGATCCAAGTGGTTTCCGCCCCAATAGCAACACAAATGGCCTCTAGGAGGGTGTACCCCATGACCGGCATGGATGTTGAGGACAATGCCGTTGTCAACAACGTTGTAGAAGTCCTGTATGAGGTAGTGGCACCCAAAACAGGAAGGTCCAACACGCTAAATGGGCTCACAACGCCACTACATTGCACCCCACCAATGTCCAACAAGCCCACATTGGGGTTCAACATTGCTTGTGCACAAAACCAGTTGAAACGTTGCCAATTCAACTGGGGTCGTAAAAAAAACCTGCAACAAGGGAACGGTATGAAGCAGTATGGTATGCAAAGGAGGGATCCCGAACCCTCACCTATGCCACACGTAGTTAGCTACATGTGCTATTGCTACTATTCATAGAAAAATTGGAAGTTCATTTTGACCAATTTCACCCCAAGCCAAAACTCTTGGGGCCCCACGGCCAGCACCCTCGCTTTGTGGTGGCTGAACTTTGGGCCGACAAGGTTATGTATGGGGTACTAAATTTGTACCGACAACATAGGGAATGTTTGGGGTCCTAAAAGCATTATGTAGGCTTCGCTTACACAATGTGAAAAAGCAACTAGTGGTGTTCTTTAGAAGAAAATTGGGTCTGCGAAACTTTTTTACACATAGGGGTGGGATATTTTTTCCGGGCCGTACCCCCCCTAGGGGGGGGGGGTACCAAAAAATCGGTGATACCGCGAATTTTTCTGCGCCCCCCCCCCCCCTATTAAGATGCTACAATTCTAGGATGCTACGATTGTGGGATTCTAAGATTCTAGGGTGCTAGGATTGAATGGTGTCAGGTTAGGGTCCTAGAATCCTATAATCCTAGAATCGTAGAAGCCTAGAATCCTAGAAGCCTAGAATCCTAGAATCCAACAATCTTAGAATGCTAGAATCCAAGAATCTTAGCATCTTAGAAGCCTAGAATCCTAGAATCATAGAATCCTAGAATCGTAGAATCCTAGAAGCGTAGAATCATAGAAACCTAGAACCCAAGAATCATAGATTCCTAGAATCATAGAATGCTAGAATCTTGGCAACGTGGAGTCCTAGAATCGTAGAATCGCAGAATCCTAGAATCCTAGATCCTACCTAGAATCCTACTTGAATCGTAGAGTCCGGGAATCCTAGAATCCAAGAATCTTAGATTGCTAGAATGCTAGAATGCTAGAATCTTAGCATCTTAGAAGCCTAGAGTCCTAGAAACATAGAATCGTGGAATCCTAGAATCCTGGAATCATACAGTCCTAGAATCGTAGAATGCTAGAATCCTAGGATCGTGGAGTCCTCAAATCGTACAATCCTAGAATCCTGGAATCGTAGAATCATAGAATCCTAGACCCCACTTAGAATCTTATATCCTAGAAACCTATAAGCTCAGAATCCTAGAATCCTAGAATCCTGGAATGCTAGAATGCTAGAATCCTGCGCCCCTCGCAAGCAGCTATAGGTTTCGCACCATCTTAAATGAGAAAGTGGCACAAAGCTCACCAGCAACTCTGCTCACACTAGCACCAACTAGAAACACGGTTTTATTTGTGGTCACTGGCGCTTCTGCTCCATATGAAGTTCAACAGCAAGGCCACACAGATCCTTGTGCGAGTCCATGTGCATTGAACATACAATGCCGGACAAGGCCGCCAACACCACTGCCACCATACAGCAATTACGCCGCCGCAACCCGTGGCGGAGCCATATGGGGTACTATGGATACCGAGGTGTGAGAGTGCAAAGAAGAGTTCATGGCTCAATTGTGCACACTCACACCTCTGAGCGTGACTCTTAGCGTGACTGTATGGAGCACTGGGAATAGGTTTGAGGCGACGCCCCCCTCACGGGGCTGCAGTTAGACAACCCCTTTCAAGGCCGCTGCCAAATGCCTAGTTGCCCCTTCCACAAACCTGCGAAAAATGCGGCTACACTAGCAGACAAAATGAGCGGCAAGAACTGGGATGACCGCCAGTCTCCTCCATGGTGGGGAGAGGGGAAATTGCTGGCTGTGCCACGGTCAAGAGCCTTGCAAGCAGGCCATTTCTCAATGCAAGTGGAGTGTGTTGTGACCATGGGTGCCTTCCTCCCATTCCTAACCTATACACATGATGCTCTTCAAACATGTCCCGTGGGGCTGTGTGTTGCTTGGGACACGCAACATGCTCGCTAATGGGGAAGCGCCTGACGCGGCACGTGTGCGCCGTGCGCATGACGCGGAGATTCGGCGGTTTGGCCCGGGGGGCCCCTTGTCTAAGGGTTCTGATCTAGGATTCAAGGATCCTTGGACCCTATGATTCTAGGGTTCTAGGCTTCTAAGAGGCTAAGATTCTAGGATTTCACCATTCTAAGTTTCTAGGATTCTAGGAATCTACCATTCTAGGATTTTACGATTCTAGGCTTCTAGGATTCTAGGATTCTAGGACCCTAACGTGACACAAGCATCTAGGATTCTAAGACTTTGAGATTCTAGGCTTCTAGGATTCTAGGATTCTACGATTCTACGATTCCACGATTCTAGGATTCCGGGACTCTGCGCTTCGAGGATTCCAGGACCTAGGATGCTAGGATTCTACGATTCTCGGGGCTCCTCTTTCGCCCCCCCCCCCCCCCCCCCCCATACACCTTTCCTCGCCAGACCTGTCATCGTTGCATGGCTATACATGTGCAGGTGCTTGCTCTTGGCGGCGCCATTGTGTCTGGCCGCCATTCATAATGGACTTGGTGCAAGGGGTTGACCATCCGGGAACTTGTAGCATGTTCAATCTGGTGTTGCTGCGGCACTGCGGTGTGTTGCTGGAACTCTAGATTGGTTGTCCAATGGCGCGGGCTGGGCAGCGAGAGTTATGGGGGGCCTCCAAGGTGATAAGGTGATGGTGTATCTGCAGCATCAGTTTCTTAAGATTGAGGTTGCTAGCCCCCCTCCAAGTTTGTAGGTTGCCGTGGGGTGGCGGCTGGGACAGTCGTACCGGTAGCACATAGACTTGAGGAGCTGGATATGTGCTTTGCTGTCATCATTTTGCCCGGGGTGGAGTGCCCCCTTGAGACCACGGATCAGAATCCCTCCTGCTATCATGACTGCTCTTTGAGGACCTTCCATCAGAAGGCTTTCTTTCTGCCCCTCCCGACCTTTTTGCCCAGACCTGATGAGCGCCCATGGACGCTCAGATCCCCTGCCGGATTGCCAGGGCACCAACGTTGAGCCCTCTTGTAATCCTCCCTCGCAGATTCAAAACGGGATGTGTGGCTGCAGTAGGACTCCATTGTGCCGCTGTGCGCGCACCCTCCTCCGGTGTTTGTCGAGGCTGTGTGGCTTGGATCGGGTCCAAGGACCAAATATACCCCAACATTGCTTTGTTGGCGGTTTGGCCTCCAGCAACAGCGTTTGACGTAGTCTGGCCCAGTCCGTGGTTTGTGGGAAGGAGGGGTGTTTATACAATTTTTGGGGCCAAAATGTTTGCTGTTCTACAGGGCGGTGGGGGTTTGGGAGGGTGGAAAAATCACGATGTTCCGGGTGTACAGATGCATGTAACACCCCCCCCCAAGGTCTAGGTGCAACACTTGTGAGCAGAGGGACAACTGCCCCACTCTCATGGACGAAAAACAACATTTGTACAGTGGTGTGGGACAAGCAATGTACAGACGTCATTGTTGACAATGTGTACACCAGGAAGTACTAACCACACACTTACTCAGCCTTTGTGGTCCCCAATCGAACCCCCCCACCCCCGCGTACCTCTCCTCCTTTGAGTTGATGACCATGGTCTGGATGGCCTTTCTACCATCGTCCATATGGACAGAACACGGAGCAATTGTTTTGCACAGGGTATGCATGCTTTCAAGTGCGTCAAAGCGTTTTGAGATTGCTAAAAGAGCTTCAAATGAACTGCTTCCAAGCGCTTCAGTATGAAAGTGTATAGTGTCAAACAACAGTTACCTTCTCCCCCCCCTTTGTCGCCTACCCTGCCCCAGGGTCTGGATGTACGCTGCTTGTAATGGCCTCATCCACAACCACAACAATGTGGACCACCACCAGCCAAGGCACAATACAGACCTTGAACATAAGCATCAGTGCGAAGAAGAACATGTAGTACATAATCGAAAGCAGAAGAGCAAAGAAGGCAGTTATGGTCATTGCCGGGTAAGTGGCGGTGATGCAGGTGGCGGTTCGCAGCATCACTGTAGCAAAAGGTATGCGGTCTTGGATGGACCGGAACCAGAACATATAGAGGACCGAAAATACAATCAACACAATGCCTGACACCATGGAGCTGTACAGAAAGGAGACCACAGACGCCGTCACCAAGAGGCCCAAGAAGAGGACATTGGCCCCAATGATGAACCTCCGCGTGAACATCTTCAACAAGACTAGAATGCTCACCACGTCAAGCGTTGCCAGCCCAATACATATAGCCAACCATCTCCCTGCTTGCACAGGGGTCAAGTTTGTCTGGGCTCGTCCATCTTGGGTGACTTGCTCCCAGTTATAGTAAAGTCCATAAGCACCACCTGCAATGGTGCCAAGGAATTGCACAATCCAAATCAGTCCCCACAGTACATCGTTCCAAGCAGAGCCTTGAAATCTCACGGGTTGACTTTGCATTGTGTTTGCAAACCTGAAATAGTGGTGCACAAAATGCAGACAGGCGAGCATCTTACGTTATGCAGCTACACAACTGAACTTTGTTAGATGGACTTGGTGGGAATATTGGTACAATGCATGCATGGTGCATTCTTTTGGGGGTAATGTGGCAACTACCAATGCCAGTGATAGGGCTTAAATGTTCTCATCATGGCAGGTTGCACATGGACATGTTCCCAACAATGGCACAACAAGGTGGTAATGGAAACACCTGTGAAACTTTGCATAACACCCCAAAAGTCTGAATGAATCAAATACATTGCAGTGTTCACTGTTCCATTGAGGGAGCACTTGCAGCCCGAGAGGTGCCAGGTGGTTGACCCCCCCCCCCCCACCCGTCATCTCCCACGCAACGTGTAAAAGTCTGCCGCCACCTCCCAAGGAATGGTTGGCAAATGACACTTCCCCGAGCCTATCAACGAAGAAAAATGTAATATGCATACAACAATTATCCAGGCGATTCACTTTTTTTCGCTGTGAGAGCAATTATCTTTTATTGCTGTATGTTGTATAATTTTCACAAAAAAATTAGAACATCCGGAAAAAATCGCAGTCATTTTGCTTATCTTTTTTTTTGGTAACTCCGCCAGTCCATAAAATGGCCCTAGACGGGAGCGGAAACATGGCAATGCCACGGTCCATCACGGTAGTACATGCTGGTCTGTCCTGGGCATGTAATACAACTGTCTCTCGGATTCCCAGTGGTGGTAATTGTTAGAGGTCCCGGCCCTCATGGGGTGCGAAATCTATAGGCTAAAAGTAGGGGCACAATTTGGAGATGTGTGACAATGCATGCCAACCGGCTCATTTCAAGATTCGCAAAGATTGCTCATGAACGACCGCCCCCGAAGAATCCTTGGGCTTTGGGCTTTGGGCTTACCTTCCCGATTCCGAAGAGGGCCTTAAGGGCCCACGGATTGCCGCCTTGGGGAAGCTCGGCACCGGCGCACCTCACTCACCCAACGGCCATGCAGCCGGCGGGCGGGGCACATGCCTCCTCCTCTAGTGTTGACGTACTCGTACCGAGTGTGGCCGAACTCGCTGTGCGCTTGTGTTGCGCACTCGTGGTGATGTGGGGATCGAGGAGAGCACAGGCAAACGTGCACCACAAGGCTGTAGGATGTCGTCACGTAAAGCGATCCTGTCGTGGTAGTGTGTGGACGACCGCGGCATCCCACAGCAGTACATGGTCTCGAATGGCTAATGTGGCCATGTCCCTTGCCACCAACTGGAGCACAGTGTGCACACTGGGGGTGGAGGTGAGGACGATCAGGGGTTCCGGCACGGATCGGATAAGGTGAGCCGTCGAAGGCTCCTGGACGTTGGGGCGAACAGCAAAGGTTACTCTGGGGGCCCAACGGGAGGTGGGTCGTGAAGCAACGGATACTTAGCTACCATATGACCCCCGTGACACAGGTCAACGGGAGGTGGGGGGGGGGGGGGCATGCGTATGGGTAGAAGACCGCCCGCCACCATGCGCCAGCCCTGTAGGTGGCAGGTTGTCCAGCGCGCCAGAAAGGCGACGGACAAGGGCAGGACGCTCTCAGCGGTGAGGATGTGCACATGGGGGTTGAGGGACGGGGTTGGACGTGTGGGCCACTCGAGGGTGTCCAGCACCAGAAGTAGGTCAACCAGGGTGCGCGAGTGGTCGGCCATGGTCTCCAGAATGAGACGAACATGGTCGCGCGCCATGGGGCGAGGGGTCTGGAGTCCCCCAGGATGGCTGACGAGTCCCGATGGGGAGTACACGGTCACGTGCAGGGGGGTAGGGGGGGTGGGTACCTGATGATCGGTCTCCAGTGCCACAGCAATCGCCGTGGCCGAAGAGGGCTGGACCACTGTGGTTCCGTCAGCCAAATACGAGCCGCGAAGAATCCTTGGGGGGGGGGGGGGGGCAACTCCATGTGTTGGTGACGGCCGTGTACGACCTTTGGGCTTTGGGCCGGGGACTGTGGGCAAGACCCCCGTGCCCTCGCCCTGCGGCGGTGGGCCGAGAGCACGGTTTTCGCCAAGGAAAGGGAGTTTACACTCCCTTCCACAGTGCAAAGCATGCAAAACGAAACAGTTGCCGGTCCACTCGGGGCGGCAGTTATGCGTCCATTGACATCTACTCTGCCCCTGGCGGTCCTGCCAATCGGGTCCTTCTCCTTTTCCGGGCGGCTTGTCCAGCCGGTCCCAAAACATCGCCATCTGTCCTTGCCTCCGCCACCAGCTTTCTGAGCTCTTTGCGCAACCATGCAGGCCACCACTGTTTGGAAAACGAGTCCCCGTACACGAGGCGATACCCATTGTCTCCGCATACCAGCACCGGCTGCTCTCCCCTCTCCACAAACTTCCATGCATGCTTTGGTTTTGTGTAATGCCGTGCCACTGACGGTGATTCCCACCCGCCTGCGAGCATGACAATTTGATTGCGTGCGCCCGACGCCCATAGCTGTGTCGCCCCTCCTCTCCGCAGATAGTGCCACCTGTAGTGTTTGAGGTCCGACCCTGCCACGAGTGCGACCCATGCTTCTTCCAAATCTGCAGGTGACTGGTAGCCATGCGGGCAGTCTTCCGCCGCCCCACGTTTGTGACGCTCTTCCTTGATGAACCGCATCCACCGCGATGGACATGGCCCGAAGTCTTTGTCATGCTCACCACTTCGCGACTTCTCGCCCAGGAGGTAGAGTTTGCCATCTCCGGGGGATGAGACTGTCCAGGCTTCGCCGATGCGAAGCAGGTTCGTGAGCGATAGGACAGCCAAGCCCAGGCACTCGAGCTCCTTCCACTCCCACGTGTCCTTCCTTTTGGTGATCCTGCAGACGATGTCTCCCTCAGCCCATCGGATGTTTTCGGGTTTCTTGATATCCGGAGTCTCTCCAGTGACTCAGCGAACATCCAGTCCGCTGGTACCACAATTGCCGGTATGATGGCCATTTTCTCCACCAGTCGTACTCCGGACAGTAGGGCCTTGATCCGCGATTCATACTGGCCGTCCCTGGCCACCTGTAACATGCGTCCCTTGAGCGCCTCACGTGGCGCCATGAACACATTGATCGTGCTATACCATAAATACTTGTTCAGCGCCCCCGCATACGCCTTTCTGGTGCCATCCTCCAGTTTACGCTATACAGTAGCCTCTTATGAGCTGCCAATCTCTCGCTCTGCTTCCTCCAGAAAGGCCCCCAACGCGTTTCTGACCTGCACAGCCTGCTTGTCGCGCTCTCCTGTCCCACTGTCAGCCAGCAACCCCCCCCCCCCCGGGACCTGGGGGTCCGGCCGCCTTGGCGGCATCCGAACTCGGCACTTCGGAACGCCCAGTAGCGGTTTCCGCAGAATTTGCATGGTCGAGAGGGCGGGTTGGTGCAGTCTTTCCAGGTACCTTTATTGATGCCAAAGTGCTTGCGTCCATTGATCCACCGGAACTAAAAGTCCTCCGGGCGTCCTTTCCTGGGTTTCAGTGTCCCATCTTGGCCTCCACCATCCCGTGATTTACTTTTCCGGTCCTTGTCGGATGAACTGTCAGTGTCGGAGGAGGAGTCACTCGATGAGTCCGAGCTTGTGGTGTCCGAGGAGTCACCGGAGGAGCTGGAGTCGTCTAACGAGTCCGTGTCCACCCGTTTTGCCTTCTTTCGACTCTCCTGTTTTCGGTGTTTCTGCTCCATCTTGGCCCGCTTTTTTTCCTTGGCTTTTGCCTTTTTCTTCTTCTCCCTCCCTCGTTGCTTCCTGTTCTTGTCGTCGTCCTTCACGAGGCGTCTACCGTCCTTGTCTACTTCCATGATCACATCCCAGATCTCCTGTGCAATCACACCCATGGGCACCTCTTCCGCACTGTTTTTTGCCATGGTCTCCACCATTTTTGACAATTTGCATACCCACTTCGGGGCTCCTTTTCGCTTCCAGACCCGGCGCAGGTTATCCCTGTTCAGTCCCAGAGGTTCCTCCTAAAAGAGAAAGCAACTCCATACCGGCCATCGTTTCATCCTCCTCCATCGGTACGTCCGTCCCGCCCGCCAGATTCTGGGGCGGGGTCGCCCCGCCTCCTTCATTTCCGCTTGCTCCGATGACTTACTTCTCTGGTGTCATGCTACTGGAGTCCACGATCTCGGCGGTCCCTGCCTGCGTCGCTCCCTGGGCTCCAGGGCAGCCTCCTCCGGCGTGTGGGTTCTCACCTTCTGGCGCTTGCCTGATAGCAGTTTCATGTAGGCCACCCTGTACTGGTCCCGTCACTTGACCCAGATCTCAGGCTTGTCCCTCTCCAGCTCACCAGGCATGAACACCAGGTCTGGCACCTTCAACGGCGTCCCTGTGTAGGGCTCATACGCTGCCTGCAAATCCCACCGCTCCCTGACGCGTAGCACCGCAGGCACCACGTGTTGAACCGCATGCTGGATGCCAGCCACCCAGCCGTGACTCTGATTGATCCTGTTCCATTCTAAATTGGCCAGGTCCAGCACCTGCTTCTTGCCTACACGGTCTGACC
Organism: Eutreptiella sp. 'Long Island Sound 2002'; assembly: GCA_964036045.1. Lineage (NCBI taxonomy): Eukaryota > Euglenozoa > Euglenophyceae > Eutreptiales > Eutreptiaceae > Eutreptiella > Eutreptiella sp. 'Long Island Sound 2002'. The sequence goes on along the minus strand of OZ038380.1, from coordinate 19,255,643 downwards.
ATTTCTCCTAGTGTTCGGTGGAGAACTTGATCAGTGCGTCCAATCCATGCGGCGCACCTTCCATTTCGATTATGAAAATTGACTGAGCGTGAAAAGGGGTCATATGCATGCTGCATAAACGCGCAATCAACGGAAATTCCAGGGAACATATTAAACTTCAGTTTCTCCGGAAACTACTGTTGCGGATGGTGGGGCGGGCAGGGCTCCTCGCCGCCGAGTGCTCCACGGCGGAGGCCCTTGCACGGCATCTCTTGCGGCTGGCGGCGGTAGGCAAACCCCCGATTGCGGTGCGTGACACCATCTCGGCCGTACGTATGGCCGAGAAGTTGCTGCGACCCATGATTAGCCTTGTCCACTCGGCCATTGCCGCCGGAGCTGGTACGGAGTATGGCGGAGGGCCGCGGCAGAAGCAGTGGGGCTCCTTGGCCATGCTGCGCACCATGTCCGCCGCGGTCCAATTAGAGACTGGGTTTGCAGTGCTGGCCTTGGCAATATTCAATGTGTGCCGCTGCCTACCCGTGGGAGAGACGCCGGGCTAACGTCAGCGCACCAAGCTGTCTCAGCTTCTACGCAAGCCGGATATTTACGGGGGTTTACAATGCTTTTGGCCCGGCCCCCTCCTTGTATAAATTGGTGTAAATATTCCCAAAAGTGTGAAAGAATGGCATGAACTTCCTGTAAAAAAAAAGTGTAAAATTAAGAGAACAAAGTGTCACTAAACGGCTCAGCCCGTGTGGTGAGCTCATGACACGACGATGTGGGGTTTTCAATGATTGTTTGCTTGGGCCTTGTCACCCCAAGTGGCGTTTTCTCACCATTTGCACGGTTGTTTTGGTGTTTGGATTAGAAAACGGTTGTATGCATACTTAGGCATACCAGCATGTAGGGTTTCTCTTACTTCTATGTTGTTGGTTTGTAGTTGCGGTTTGTTGGTTAGTGTGTGGGAGGCGGAGAGGATACACACGGCTTGCAAACAAGAGTTACCCAATTAGTTCTGCACTTTCCTATGTGTGAGGGTGCACGGGGGAGTAGACCGAGTAGGACAAGGCAGGATAGGAGGGGGGCAGGCGGGTTAAAACTAACTCACAAGTACACAACACAACAGACAATGTGGCATTGCTTGCCGTTGATTGCTGCAAGGCAACTCCCCGAATCGCAGGCAATCCTCCGCAAACACTTCAAACATGCAAGGGCAGAATTGTGGTATGTGCGGCCCAATGGTGCAAATTGTCATTGAGCACATGCAAAGAAATATGTGCCCCTTTCGGGGGATCCTTGAAAGCATGGGGGGGGTGTCTCCTCGCTTTTGTACGCGAGTCCCCCCCCAGTAGAAGTGGGCGGAAGGCCCCTTGGGGGGGGGGGGGGGCATGAGGCAACGGAAACTGGGCTCGCATACGCCCCCGTGTCACAGGCGCATGGTCATAACCACATTGTTCAGTGTGTTTCTTGCTGCACTGCAGCGCAGACCAGTTCTGTACCACACCAGGTGGTTGCTGACTGTGCTTTGGCTTTGGTCCTCTGGACACTGAGGTCAGCTCGCACCCACCACCCTCCCACAGTGCCGGTTAGTCTCTAACCCTTGCCCTGCAGGTCGTGCCCCTGTCATGCACTTGCTCTCTGGCACGTGAGGACGTGTCGTACCCGACCCTCGGGGGCGCAAAGGCGCCTTTGGTGGCGCAAAGGCGTCTCAACACTTCAACAAAAGTTCCGGCTGCCGGTCACCTCAACAGATCATTGCTGTACTGTGTGTGGCGCTTACCTTTTTAGCACCACACCATGCGTGCACAAGCCGCCAACATTTTCATGCCCACTCGCATCCCTCACCCTCTCATGGGCCGCATTCTCGCGGCCCTTGTCATGCTTCGGCTTTTCAACACTTAACGACATGTCGCACCTGTGCTCCAGGGGCGCATGGCGCCCTGTTATTTCACCATTAAACTGCTCTGTGCTGCCATGGCGTCCCATACACCCTGGTCAGCTCGAACCCCAGGTTAGGGGGGGGGGGGGGGGGCATTGGAGGGGGCATTGGAGGGGGGGGGTTCAGGGAGGGGCGATGGGGGGGGGGGGTCGGGAGGGTCGGTTGGGGGGGGGGGTCGGGAGGGTCGGTTGGGGGGGGTCCCAGGTGGGGCAATTTGGGGTGTTGGTGGGAGGGGGGGGGGGCACAGGCTCCCGTTACCTCCCCTTGCCCTCCCTCTGGGGTGAGAGCTAGGGCTAGGGTTAGGGCTAGGGTTAGGGCTAGGGTTAGGGTTAGGGTCATGGGTAGGGTTAGGTGTAGGGTTAGGAGCAGGCTGAGGGTTGGGGTGGGTGTTAGAGTCAAGGTTGGGTTCAAGTATAGCGCTGGGGTGCTCCACCGCCTGGGCGGGGAGGGATGCTACGTTGGCAAGGGGAATGAAAAAATATTACAGGCGCCTTCGGCGCCACCATATGTATGGCCGGTAGCTATTGACCGTTGGTAACTAAGTGGGCCCGGAGGGCAGGGAGGGGGGGGGGGGGGGGGAGTCGCGTACCCGAACCGAGGAGACGGCCCCCCCGTGCTTGAAAGCCAAATCAGCCCAGTGGCAGTTGGCATGCATGATGCATGGGCACAAAGTGTGACTATCCGCCCTCCCTCTTGTCCTTCCCCATCCCAGGGAAGACAGTCCCCGCCATCCCCTTGGGGACGGTCACCAAGTGACGGCCCCCCACCACCCCCTAGGGGACCGCAAAACCGCACTACACTCACAATGTGGGGCGCAGAAATTGCGGCGGAAGACGAAACAACACAGCATAAGAAACGTTGGTGTGCAAAACTTGTCACAGTGACAAATGAAAGCAAGCAATGCAACAATATGAAAATCATGTGTGTGCTCAATGGGCTGCCAATGTAATGAAACTTACTCCTTGATTTGCAAGGTGTAGAATTTCTTCGTCCTACTCCAATCCACCTTGAATTGCTGAACATGCTCACCACTTTCCACGGGAACGCTTTGGACGGCGGCCTTGGGCCGTGGCTTGGCCATTTTGGGGTTCACCAAGTGACGGACACCCACCCCCACCCCTTGGGGGAGGACAAGGTTGGGGAAGGACGGGGGTTACTTCCTCTTGTGAAGAACGGAGGAGGCCAACCACACGTGCCTTTGTGCCTATCATAATATTTGCACCATCGGTCTATAACCACACCTACCGGTGCACCCACAGCTCAAGAGGAATGGAGGCAAGCTCATACGCTGTTGTCTACCACTAGAAATGGTTGCGGCGCAAAAAAAAACGTGTATCCATCCGGTTAGCCCCCCGGAAATGGATATACAATAATGGCTCGTCTTTTTGTAGCAACAGCACCGTCAATTTGCACTTGGTGCAGACTTGAGGGGCCACGACACGGCCCGGCAGCGGGAGTAGCAAATTCTTGCCACTCGGCTGCCGGTTCGCGCTTGTGCACCCATATCACACGACAAAAAATGCCACGGCAAGGAGCGTCACTACAAGCAAGCCCATTTGTAGAGGCCTAGATGTGTAAATATACATCTTATAACATGCAAAGCACTCAGGCTCCTGAATTGACACCAAAATTCTTGTGATTCGGCTGCTTGCACACCCACATCAAATGACAATGGGGAAACTAACATATCAAGCATGCATTTACAAAACTCATATTCAACATCGAAATTTTGGACATCCTAAATATCTAAATCGACATCTAATAACATGCAAAGCACTTATTTACTACAATTCAATGAAATTTACGCCACGTCTTGAGCATTTGGCCCCCAGCCCCCTCCACATTATTCCCTGGCTTGCTTCTACGATAGGAAAACCCGGAGAAGATGGGTCCCCGCGCGACAGAGGGTGACGGGTGAGCAGAGGGGACAAGCGGCATTGGCGTGCCCCCTTGTCGAATGGATGCAGCTCCTCTTGTGGGGGTCCCCGCTCGGCGAGGGCCACCTGGCGCTGTTGGAGGCTACTTGCTTTCGCAACCACGTTCACACCGGCGCCCGCGTAACCCGCGCCCGCATAACCCGCGCCCGCGGTCTATATCTGGGGCGGATGGACGTCCCAGCACCAAGCGTGGAGGTTTGCCATACAAGGCCTTGATTCTCCCTCGCTAACCAGGCCTTGTGGCCCCATCCCGTCTCTGGCACGCCTACCCTCCCCCTCTCCGCCGTCAAGCTCTGGCCCGAGGGCGCGCTTGACAGGCGAGCAACCGTAGACGCTACAGGCTCCCCTATTGGCGTCATGGTCGACAGTGGTGACGAGGGAGATGACTCCAACGATGGGGTACTGGGGGGCATTGGCGCGCCTCGTGGAGTGGCCCACGAGGGACGGGACCTATGCCCGCGACTTGCGGGCCTCCCACAGAGCACCGCGGAAGTCCTGTGTGCGCGTTCGACTCCAACCCCTGCAAGTGCAGCGGTGCAGCAAAGGTGTTTCGTCTGTAGCACGTCCTCGGCGAGAGCCCCCGCCACCCACAAACGCAAGCCGTTGACTCAAGCCCTCGCCATGGCTGGACCTGGGGGAGGGGCGGGTCCTTCCCCAAGGATGTCTGCCGGAAAACCAACACATGACCATATCCTAGATGCGGCGGTTCTTGCCGCTGTGCGCATCTTGGCGGACCACGCACGGGGGGACAACTTGTTGCGCATGTGGTGGGCGGAAGGGCATCGTTGGGTGAATGATAGCCTGTGCTCCAACCCTAACGATGAAGAGTTGTAGCATGCCACACTCCACCAACTGGGCATAAATGGGCCAGCGTACGACGCCTCATCGCCTCAGCTGGGGGGCCGGGGGGGGCATTGAGCTCGAGTCCCGTGGACTGGGCCCGGCGTGTTCCGTGGAGGTCCTTGACGATGTGGCACCAATGGGCGGATTCCCACTTTCCAAAGGCCCGGACAAAGCGGTGTCGGGGTGTCTCGGAAAGTGTTCGATTTGTTGTCCTGTGAGGACATTCGTTGCCAACCATAGGGGTATTGTATTGTTGTTCCCCATTTGGTGCCATGATGTTGTGGGTGGTGTGATGTCCGCTTTTGGAAGTGCGGTTGTGGGTGTGAGTGCTCATGCCACTCTTGGGTCGGCTACAAACAATCTTGTTGATTGTTGGAATGCTGAGGTTGTTGTGCAGGTAGTTGTTGGTCGTGCGCTGGAGCTGGTACCGGTGTAAGGGGCTATGTGGGCTGAACGTATTTATGTTGAGGTTCATGTATGAGTTGTTGCACATCATGTGCTTGGGTTGGTGTTTGGAACGTGTATGTGTGCTCCGCGTAATGTCGCCTGCGTTGATGCGTGGGTGGTTGTGCGTGGATTGGCGTTAGTGGCTGGACGTGTTGGCCATATTCGCTGTGATGATCCAATCCCGTTCTCATTGCCTGTGATGCTAACGGCCCCGTTTGCGGATGTCGGCCGTGTGTGTTGGAGTTTTCTGCTACCATCTACAAATCTATGATTCATGTGGCGATGGTGCCTGCGACTGTAGCTACCATGGTTGCTGGTGTTGGTGATGCGGGTATCGGTCCATGACATTGTAGTGTGCTGACCCCATGTGTGTTATCTTTGGCCCACGTGCCTAGAACTGTAGTTGTGGTTGTTGTCAGTGTGGATGATGTGGAGGTGGAGTGCCACTATGGGATGCTTCTATGATATTGGATTTCCGTTTTTCTTTTGCATAGTGGCGTAGCCTTTGGCAGGATTCGTGATTCGCTAGTGGATTGTGTCTGTGGCCAGTTGGGGGTGGTCCCTGTGGAGAACCACCGTGGAGGGCTAATCGAAAAAAAATAGAAAGGGAGAAAATGGTTGGGGGGGATGCACGGTCACCTTGTGGAGCTGTAGGTGCCGTTGTGCGGTGGATGGCGGTTTCATCCAGTGCTCCTCCAAATTGGTGGGCCTCTGCGTAGTGTTGGTGCGTGTGTTTGTTTGGGTTGGATGGCCCACCCGGGCCATGAGGCAACGGAAACTGGGCTCGCATACGCCCCCGTGTCACAGGCGCATGGTCATACCCACATTGATCAATGTCATGCTGGCTGCACTGCAGCGTAGACCAGTTCTGTACCACACCTGGTGGTTGCTGACTGTGCATTGGCTCTGCTCCTCTGAACAGTGAGGTCAGCTCGCACCCACCACCCACCCACAGTGCCGGTTAGACTCTAACCCTTGCCCTGCAGGTCGTGCCCTAGCCTTGCACTCATTCCCTGGCACGTAAGGACGTGTCGTAGTCGTGCCTCAGGGGCGCAAAGGCGCCTGTGTTGGTGCAAAGGCGTCTCAACATTTCAGCATGTGCTCCTACTGTCAGGTGTCTCAACAGTTCATTGCTGTACCGTGTGTGGCGCCTACCTTTGTCGCTCGACACCATTCATGCGCATGCTGTCCACTTGTCCTTGTCTACTAGCTTCCAACTGCCTCACGTGGGCCGCACTCTCGCAGCCCCTGGAACACCAACTTCAGTTGTCTGATCACCGAGACTGGGGCGTAGTATGCCTTGGATACCCAGGCCACGACCGGCAGGATCCATGATATCAGCATGAATGCACGTTCGTTCATTGACAGTTGCAACGGGGATACCACCCTAGCGCGACGGAAGGCCTCTTGGAGTGCTGGTGCGAAAGCCTGCTCTATCGTCAGCCCCCATCCTTGGTCATCATGTTGGTGCCCAATATTCCCCAAGCGTACACCCAGATACTTGACGAAGTTTTTGACGTCCACTCCAATGTCCCGAAAGGACCTCGCCCGCTCCATTCCCCCACAGTTGCGAACTATCGCTGCCGTTTTGCTCAGGTTGACCTTCAACCCCGAAAACTGTCCAAAACGAGACACCACTTCCCATACCCTCTTCAACAGTTGTGGGTTGGCTCGTCCATCCAAGAAGATGATGTGGTCGTCCGCATACATCATGATCGCCGGCCCTGAACCCAGGTCTTGTAGTGGGAAAATCACAAAGGATGCCACCAGGGAGAACAGCGCCGGGGAGAGTGGATCCCCCTGGCGCGTGCCTGCCCTCGGGTGGTGGTAGACACCTGGGACGTATCCTTTTCCAACGGAGTATAGATACGGTGCACGTAAGGAAGGAAATCATATTAAGGAGCAATAGTCCATGGGGCTTCCACCCATTCCAGCCCCCAAACTCACCCAAGGGGCAAGTCGCGCGGGTTTTTGGAGAGCCGCCGCCCTGTATGACAACCTCCGTCCTTTAGGTTGCCTCACGTGAGGCCCGTCCATGCTTCAAGAGCCCTGCCGCACTGTTGGGAGACAGAGTACTCTTCTGCATGCTGTACAGCATGGTGGAGTGTCGTGCATGGGGATCACGAACCCACACCTGGCCCTGTCGGGCCATGCCAGGCAATTCAGTGCAGAGATGCTGTGCTCCGCGAAGAGGGGGAAAGGTAAAGGGGTTAGGGGGGCACTCCCCCACGGAGGGTGGGACAGAGTACTGGACTTCGTACTGACCCATGTCCTCATCGCACTGACGATGAGTGGTGCCCGCTCGTGGGGCAGACATAACACTTTTAAAAAGTGGCGCTAGCAGGGTGGGGGGCAGGTCGGGGGGGGGCAGAACACCGGACTGCGTATTGTTGCACGTCCTCATCAGACGCACTCTGAGTGCTGTCCCTTCGCAGGGTAGACATGGCGCTCTCGAATAGGGGCGCCAGCAGGACGGGGGGCAGGTGAGGTGAGTCCTGCTGTCGGTTAGACCCCTCCCCCCGGTGTGCATGCGGGCGACCAATGTTCCGGGGACACGTGCCGCACTGAGTGCCAGCTGGAAGTCACCGCCGGCGACCATGCCGGAGATGGCGAGTATTGCCCTGGCCTACTCAGCACCCGCGGAGACGGGGTGCTAGATATGTTGAACCCCGCCGGAGGGCCGGTGGGCAGGGCGGCGGCGCGTGAAGTCCGCGCGCTGGGCCGTGTCGGTAGTGGGGTGCGCTGCCCCTTTGGGGTGCTTACCACCACTATGCGTGACGCCCGCTCAGGAGTGATGGCTCCTGTGAGCTGTAGGTACGAGAGCGCATGCCGGGACATGGGGAGGGGAGCTCCGGCTGGGCTCCCGTGACGGTCTGGGGCCTCCAGGGCCGTATGTGACTGCGCATCCCCTTGCTGCAGCTGGGGTCGCTTGCGTCGTGGGCTCCCCGGCCCTTCCGTGACTGACTGCCGCCTTTTGACCCCCCGGAGCGCCCGCACAGGAGGCGCCCTACGCCGTGACTTCCTCAGCACCGGGTTCCCTGACCGGTGAACGGATCGGGCCCTGGGAGCGCGTGTGCGGGGCACTGCGCGTGGTGGTGGGGACCGCGCGGGGCCGCATCTGGGCCCCGTAGTCGCTCGTCGGTAGTGTCCCCCGTTGGTGATGGGCTCAGATTCCCATGAGGACGACGAGGAGAAGACCTCCGGGGTAGAGGGCCCTTCCTCCGAGGTGTACTCCATCTGCATTGGGGGTGACGGCGACAGCGGGGCCCAACTCAGAGGTGCATCCGGGGGGGTTAGCGCATCTACGCGCTGAGACAAATCGCTGGGCGCTGCCGTTCGCCCCACCGGCAGTGCCGCTTGGTGACTCGAGCCCACGGCTACATCAGGTGGAGGCGGGGCCGCCTGCTTGGCAGGTCGGAGCAACCGGTAGGGCCGCGTGGGGGGAGCTCCAGGGTTGCGGTGTGCTGGAAAGTAGTCAGCCGCGAACAAGGTGGCGCTCTTCTTACCTCCTCCTCTGCCGGTGAGATGCCTAGGGGTGTGCATAGCAGGCAGCAGCGACGACGTGTATTTGAGCTTGGGAATGCGCTCCCTGATGCTGGGGCTGGACTCCGTTGCTTCCCTCCGTTCCTTGGCCCACTTGGCAGTTCTCTGCCTGGTGTCCGGTGAGGGGGGCGGTGCCTGTAGCACAGCCGTCCAGCGCAGCCCACAGTACTCCTGCAGGTTTTGTAGGAGTTTCAGCATATCCGGGCGCCGTGTGAAATATGGTCTCGCAGACACACCCACCACTGTGGGAGCTCCCAGTGGGACTAGGGAGGAGCATTTGGTAAGCACACCACCTGGTAGCACGGCCCCGGCCACGCTCAGCTTTTGCAAGGTCGCTAGGGCAAGCTTTAGAACCCTTGCCCTTTCTGGTAGCGGGAGGGCGGTCGCCCGGTACACAGCCTGTGGCGAGGCCGGCAAGGTGCGCGCCGCGAAGCACTCGAAGTCCATCGCTAGCTCCATGAAGGAGACTTGCCCTTTCCCTGGTATCCGGACCAGCTCATTGACCCATCGTACCAGATCGTCACGAAAGTCGGAGTCCCACCGCCACTCTTGAGCTGTGGGCTGGCGGACCCGCAGCTTCTCCCTGCGCTCCGGCCGCGGTAGCGGCCCGATGAACTGCCAGAATGGGTACCCTCTGCCTTGTTTCGTCTTGGGCTGGTCAAAGAGCTGCACATCTTCGCGGTGTGCCCGCGCCCGCAGAATTTGCAGCACCATACTATGAAAACCGTACATGAAGTCGTGCACCTGACCTTTGGGGATGCCGTGCGACAGGTGTTCCGGCATCAAGCCACACACCCGTAAACACGTGGGCCAACTATTGACCTGGTCCGATAGGCCCAGTGCCCTCGCCATTCTCATAAGCGAGCGCCAGGCACCGGAACGATGTATGCCCCAGGCTGGGCAAGCCCACAAGATGTGTTCATCGTCCTCTTGTTGCCGCGAGCAGTATGGGCATAGCGGTGTCGCCCTGAGGCCCCTCGCATGTGCCCTGGCAGCCGTCCATAACGCCCCTGTGAGCCAGCCCCGCAGCAGCGCCTTATCAAATTCCGTGCCTTCTGATAGAAGGACTTGACAGGCCTCCCTGTCGAGGGCTCCTAAGATGCCTTGAAATTGTCGCGGTCGACGATCTTCCAGCGAGAGCAGGGCCCGCCGTCTGATGGAGTCCCGCGGGATATGCTTGAATTTGTCCTCGTTTATGAGCGTCATGTCTATCTCTTCGGGCACCCCGGGCACATTCCAGACCCACCAATGATCCGCCTGCCTCCAGCCAAGACTTTCCAACTCCAGGAGGGCTGGTTGAACCGGTCCTGATGTGGTGGGCCGTACTTGCGCTTGTCGAGCTTCAATGCATGACTGTACCACAACCTGTAGAGTGCCTGGCGTGCGCGCCACCGCGAGGAGCCAACATACCCTGTCATACGTGGTTTTAATGTATGGAGACACTCGGTGTCCCTGTACTAGCAGCACGAAGATGATCTCCTTCGCCCTGCCGCCTCGAGGTGCCCCGCAAACTGTGGAGCACCGCCGTCTCCAGACTCTGTAGATCCCTCCGGGACACCTCCGCCCCCGGGGTACCCCATAGGGCTGCGGCTTGTACCAGAGTGGCAATGATGTGCGTTCGCCGGCTGAAGCCCCCTTGTGCACCCCTCACTCTGGATAGCAGGTGTTTCCCCTTGGATGTCCTCTTTTTCAGGAGCGGGCCCGTCCCCCTGGTCAGGTTGGTACGAATATCCACCCCCAGCGAGCGAAATTCAGCTTGGAGGGGGAGTGAGATCCCCTGGAGAACCGTGTGTTTGCGAGCAGTTTCCTTGGATTGTCGTACTTGTATGGACAGTGACTTCTTGGGGTTCACTTTTTGCAAGGTGAGAGCCAGCCACTCATCAGTGAGCTGCATCACCGGCGCCATGTATTGGCCCTCAGATCGCAGCGGATACGTGTCATCTGCATAGCCCATGGAGCCGACCTGGATCGTGCCCGCCTCTTGTGGCTGGGGTTGAGCACCCCTGAGCTTCGCTGGGCTGGGGGGTGGGGACTCCTCTGATGCTGCCATCTCCTCTTTCACCAGCCTATCGCATGCGGGCTCGGGTGCGGAGGAGGGATGTGGCGGCTGCGATTGCTGAGGTGGAGGTGGAGGCCCATGGCCACATGTGCAGGGGTTAGAGTGTTCCCAGTATTCAAAACGAGACACCACTTCCCATACCCTCTTCAACAGTTTTGGGTTGGCTCGTCCATCCAAGAAGATGATGAGGTCGTCCGCATACATCATGATCGCCAGCCCTGAACCCAGGTCTTGTAGTGGGAAAATCACAAAGGATGCCACCAGGGAGAACAGCGCCGGGGAGAGTGGATCCCCCTGGCGCGTGCCTGCCCTCGGGTGGTGGTAGACACCTGGGACGTATCCTTTTCCAACGGAGTATAGATACGGTGCACGTAAAAGATGTAGTATCAGACGGATAGACAGGAATGGTATGCACATTAGACCCAGTGCCACCGACACCATCTCGTGAGACATCGTGGGGAAAGCATTTCTGAAATCTACTGATAACGCCGCTCCTTCACGTAAGCCATCCCAGAGTGCCCGTGACCCATAGACATGCTGGAGTATGCTTCTGTGGCGATGGAAACCTGTTTGCTGTGACGGGATGCAGTGAAGGAGTACATCCTCTAACTGGATCAGGAGGATGTTGGTGAGCCACTTCTGCCTTGTATTTTGCAGTGCAATTGGTCGGAGCGAGTCTGTTGTCTGCATCGCCTTCGTCTTGGGGATCATTGTCACCACTCCCGAGGTCCATGTCTCCGGCATTTTGCCAACGTCGAGGAAGCGTTTCAGTGAGTCATACATTTGTGGTTCGAAGATGCCCGAGAACCTCTTGAAAAATTTTGCCGAGAAACCATCCAATCCAGGGGAACTGTTGCTGTTCAGCCTCTTAAGGCCTTCGTGAACTATGTCCGGGGATATTTGCTTGCAAAGGAGTCGACCTGCCTTGCGCAACCGCTGTTCCACTCCTAACGACTTCAAGTAGGCCACACAATCTTCTTCCGTGGATCCCGCTGGGGTGGACATCTTGTCCCAATGGTCCACCAGCTCTTTTGCCACCGCCTTTGCTCCCCGTATCGCCGAGCCTATCCTGGGTACCAGCTGCTGAAGTTTCTTTCGCTCCTGCAACTCCCGCATTAACCGATACCATTCGTTCCTTTGCTGTCTCAGATCCCCTGAAGTTTCCCCCGTCGTGATTACCCCCTTGAGCTTGGAGAGTGTTTCCATGCCCGTTCTGTCACGCTGAGCCTTTTCATACACCCCCAACGGGAGGGTGTAGGCTGTTGCCGCATCTGTTGCTGCAATCCCCAGTGATGAAAGAAATTGGTAGACCGCTGGTGCGATAGAGTCTCTTGTGGAGCCACGCAGGAATCGTAGGGCTTGTAGCTCAACCGACTGCTTTTTGTTTTTATGTTCCCTTTGATGGCTGGCCGCCTTCTTTTGAATGCAGCTCAGCGCATCTTCCCACCATTGAGCTCCGGTTGACTTGATAGACTTGAGAGAGGTCTCCAGATCTTCCATTGCCTCCGGGTCTTGAAGGATGGGTCTCTGGGCACTAGAATCTGGGAACCGTGTCCTCTGTGTCGAAAGACGGGGGTGTGAATTCAGCCAGGATTGCCTTGTGGTCCGAGGTGGCAGCAAACATGGGGTACACGCTGGTCGCCAGGCTCATCAAGTCGGATGTCGTGTGGATGCGGTCAATACGGCGTAGCCTCTGCGGGTCGAGTCGCTCTCCTTCTCGAGGGTAGCCGTATGTGAAGCCCGTTGGACACGATGCTTCCTTGTCCTTGATGTCCGCCAGGGTTGGACAATGGATGTCCACCCAAACATCCTGCAGACCCCCTTTCGCCAAGGTTGTCACCTCCTGGTCTCTGGCACGTAAGGACGTGTCATGCTCAAACTCTGGGGGCGCGAAGGCGTCCCTGTGTTTTACAACTAAACTATTGTGATCAGCACATAAAATCAGGTTCGGTCCATGTAACTCCTTGGCGATGTCTTTCCATTGCGATTGTCGACGTCTGTGCTTGTGGTGGAAGTGGACCACAACTATGGTGATCTCCAGTGGACCACCCGACAGTGAGGCTTTCAGCGCCCTGGGAGACAGGAACTTCATTGATTGCAGTGTCCACCTGGATGTTTTCCACGCCAGTGCCACTCCTCCCCTTCCTTCTTCATGAAGTGGTCCGTCCAGGCCATACCCGTACTTTGATAAGCACTGCATGCCCGCTTGACGATCCTCCACCGTGACGAAGTGGGGCTCTTGGATGGCGAAGAAGTCCACCTCCAGGGACCGCAGCAGTGACCCTAGGGCCACTATGCGCTTTTGCTTACGCTTTCTCATGGCTATTTGCGTTTGAAACCCATTGATATTTTGGGACAATACTCTGAGCGTGCTGCTCAGAGGGATGCTTGATGCTGACGTCATCGCGCTGCTCCATTGGACGACGAAGCCTCATCTTCCTTCAAGTCCCGCTTGCGTTTGAGGGAGCTGATGAGCTTGTCGACTTGGTCATCCAACTCCATGGCCTTGGCCATTTCTCCCGCCGTGATTAGGCCTTGCCTGTGTGTCTTTGAATCGTCTGTGTTTCTGGGCCAATCTGTGATTCGCCTTTTCCGCGCCTCATAATCCGCCCCGGAAATCACAAACATCGGAGGCAACCCAGAGTCTGACAAGTAGACCTTTCCAATCAGCTGCGTCACACTTTCCCCGGTCAATCGCCATGTGGCAGTGCGCATCTCCCCAACACTCCATGTGACGCGGTCCGCGATGTACCGGCACTGTACTGAAGGAGCTAGGGCCTCAGTCAGGTCCGAGAGATACCACCACGGTGCCACATCCAGAATGTACACTGTGCCTACCAGTTCCTTCTTCCATGTCGAGGGGACTGTGGGCTTGGAGATGATATCCCTGTCGAGGAACTGTCCTGTCCTCGGGTCCTTGAAGACGGCCCCGATGGCAGCCACCAGTTCACGGTACCTTGTCTTCAACAGTGAGTGCCCAGTTTCCGTGAGACCCAGCAGCAGTTTGTTGGGCCCCAGCACGTGGATTTTCACTGGCGATTGTGCCTGCAGAACGCCCGGGATTGTCCAAAACATTGCGAGGACTGAGGCATACAGCATGGGAGACCATGTTTCCTTGTGCGTCTTCTTGATCCATACCTCATAGACAGCAGACATGTTGGTCACGTTGGCACCACGATACCATTCCACTGGCTGGATCTGGAACCTTGGCTTGGATCCGAACTGTGATACCACAGTATTCACGTGTTCCTCATTTAGCTCCTAGAAGAACAGCTTTGAGTTTCGTGGGTCTGTCCCCGGGAGGAGATGGACTTCATCAGAGTTCAGGCCAATAGACCCCAACAGCCCGTTGATCAGGTCATTGTGGACCTGCACAGCGTATTGGTTATCCCGCACATTTGGCTCATGGAACACCACCTTGTCAACTTCTGCCCCAGGCGTCATAAGCCGCAGGACCTTATACGTTGGGGGCGGAGATAGGCTCCTGGAATCCCTTGTGCTGCTTGCAATCCAGACATCAAATCGATCATGTGCGCGCATGTGCATGAGGGACCTGTCGAGTGCCCGATTGAGGAATGATGGCTTGTCATCATCATCGCTGACAGGTTCAAGCAGGATTGCAACAAAGCGGCCCAGCATGGGCAAATCAGCAAGCAGTCTCTTAATTGCATGTTGGATTTTGTCATATTCAGTCAGATCCCCAACGAGCACAACGTTGGGGCGACTGCCGTAAAGGACGGCAGCAAGTTTTTCAGACAAGTCGCAGTCCTTGAAAAGGTCGTACGACAAGGAGGCAGCCTCTGGAACTCCACTCTTCAGCACCACTTCGTCCTGAATGATATAATCTGCGTCATCGATGGCTGCCAAACACGCCAATTGACCGGCGTCGGCAAGAACGATAACCTCGTCGCTTGGCGTGGCCAGACGGGCCTGGGTGTCCCGGACACTCATGCGGTCAGGGGACAAGGAGGTGGCGTCGGCGGCAGTTTGTCAAGGCCCAGCGGCCCGGGCAAGCATGGACAAAAAGACACCGAAAAAAAATAGACACTCAGAAAGGCCATGAGGCAACGGAAACTGGGCTGGCATACGCCCCCGTGTCACAGGCGCATGGTCATAACCACATTGTTCAGTGTTTTGCTTGCTGCACTGCAGCGTAGACCAGTTCTGTACCACACCAAGTGGCTGCTGGCTCTGCATTGGCACTGTTCCTCTGGACATCGAGGTCAGCTCGCACCCACCACCCACCCACAGTGCCGGTTAGTCTCTAACCCTTGCCCTGCAGGTCGTGAGGTCTGCACGACCTCTTTCGTCGTGTCATACTCCATCCTTAGGGGCGCAATGGCGCCTTGGTTGGCGCAAAGGCGTCTCAGAATTTCAGCATGCGCTCCGTCTATCAGGCAACTCAACAAATCATTGCTGTTATGCGTGTGGCGCATACCACGTCTGCTCCCCACGCTGCATGCGCATGCCGCCCACACATTCATGCCTACTTGCTTTCGTCTTCCTCACATGGGCCGCACTCTCGCCGCCCCAGTCGTGCTTTGGCTGTGCAACACGTGACAACATGTTGTGCCTGTGGCTCAGGGGCGCTACGGCGCCGTGCTTTTTCATTTCTGGGCTGTTCCGTATCTCCGTGGCGTCCCTTTCACCTCGCTCTGCTCAAACCCACCCTGCTCAGCCCGAACCCTGGTCAGCTCGAACCCACCACCTCCCTTTGCTCCGGTTAGCCCCGGTCTCTCGCTCTGTGGGTCTCTCTCCTACTCTCTCCCTCCCATTCTCTCGTGCTCTCCCCTGCTCATCCTCTATCGTTGCGCCTCTCTGTTCCTTTCTCACCGTGCTCTACCCTCTCTCTCTCTAACTCTGTGTCTCTTTCCCTATCTCCCGCGCCCAAAAAAAAAGGGGGTTCGGGTTTGCTTGGTGCATCTCTATCCCCCCCGGGGTTCGAACCATCCTCCACGGGACAGAAGAGGTGCGGTGTATCCACTGGGCCACGACGATGGGTTATTTGCACCATGGCACCATGGCACCATGGCACCATGCGCTTCACTCTTCTTCTCCTTGTTGTCACCCCCTGTCATGCATATCTTCTTTCGCATGGGGGTGTGTTCAGCAGTGTGTAAAGGAACCGCACAGCGTCCCCGGGTACCGGGTCCGCCTGCCTGAAGAGCGTTCTTTGGAACAGCCGCAAGAGGTCCGCTCGACCTGTCAGCCACACATGCATGCAATTGCCAGTTCTGCTCACCGAGGAGGGCACCGCTCTATGCCCTTCTGCTGTCGGACTGTGGAGGATCGCCTCCCACTGGAACGGGTGCCACTTGCCTGCACTTTTGGGTCGCCACTAGACCTGCATGTTCGCCAAAGCCTGGGTCTTCAGGGTCCAGTTGATCTGGACCATCACCGAGTAGAGCTCCTGATTGCTCATCACCAATGGTTCCCCATGGTTGTCCACAATCTCACAACGCATCCTTGTGTCATCTGGTTGGTCCAGTCGGATCCAGATCTGCTGATTGCGGGCCCAGGCCATTTTGGTCAGTTCTGCTTCAACTGCTTGCAGTCCTTCGTTCGCAATGGCGTCCAGCTGACTCAGTGCTTGCACCTTGAAACGTTGGCGTTCTTGCTGAGGCTTGACCTTCTTTGGGGTTGGCTGGATGTGTGTGTACGGGCCATACCGCTGCTGGTGAGTTCCCTTCTCCTGCTGCGGCCCCCCTAGACGGCATGACGCCTGGGTGCCTGTCCGCGAAAGGACGCGGCGTTCAGCTGCTTGGTGTTCTCCTGTGCGTGTTGCTGCTCACTGCGACAGAACACGACTCGTGTGTTGCAGGCTCTACTGCGACAAGACGCAGCTCATGTGTTGCAAACTCTGCGTCAGAACACAGGTGCTTCAGACTGTGCGAGGTGTCTGCACCATTGTGCAGGGGCTACTGGTTTCGTCATTATCGACCCTGTCCTAAGTTCCTGCGCTTCCTTAGCCTTCGCTTCTTGCGCTGTCGCCTGGTGTCACTCACATCAGTGCTGAAGGACAGTGTGTCTGCTGCTGACAGTGCACTCGAAAGCACTCCCTGGTTTGTGTGCCCTGTCCTCATTTCCTCACTTTCTGTACTGCTTGAGGAGTACGGTCCCATCTCACGTGGCGCTGGCTCCCCGGATGCTTCCCCTGTCAGTTCATCACTGTCCATGGGTACCATACCCAAGGAAGACCAGAGTGCCCTTGTGCCCTCTGACTCCGACCCCGACCCTCCCCTCAAACCTACCGTAGAGTCTAACCCCGATGATGATGTTGGTGCAGCATGCTGTGACCATAGTGGGCTGGAACACATGCCCTCCATGGCCAATCCATTCGCCATTTCATTTCCCTGCACGTTGACATGTGCTGGGACATGTTCCCACCTGACTTCTCGTCCCGGCGTCGCCATTTCCCGGAGCAGGATTTCCAAGACTGGGACGTGGACTTGCAGTTTTCCAGATGAGGTTGTCCATCCCTTTGACTTCCAGTGTTGGGCCCTGCCAGTCGCTCCCAACTGCAGGTACTGCGAGTCGGTGAGAATTGCCAGTTTTGGCACCCAGAATCCCCATAAGGCTTCCACGGCTGCCCAAAGCTCTGCCCCGTTGTTTGTTTGCCTCTGATGTGTTGGTACGTAGCCACAGAAGCGTACCTTTGGTCCTTGGTCGTCTTCCGCCGCGAACACAGCAAATCCCCCAGCCCTGCGCATGTCCTTGTGGATCAGTCTCCTCGACGACCCATCAGTTTACACTATCCTGTAGCCCTTCTCCACCAATTCTGCAATCAGATCTTCCACTCCTTGTAGCACTCCCGGGTACCCATATCTCCAAACTGGTATGCGCACCCCCTGTTTTTTTTCTTTCATTGAAAAGTCCACATCAAATAATACCCAAAAATGCGAAAAAAAAATTTCGCATTTTTTGGACCCCTCCCCCCCGGAAGAATTTTTTCTTCCGGCCATGCTGACGTCAAAATCACCCAAAATGAGGAGTTTTCTGTATTCATCTCATAAATGATGCTAAACGGCCCAAAAAACGGGCTCACATATACTCAAAACGATCGTGAGAACTGGCAGAACAGGTTTACGATGATTGTTTCTGCTAGTTTACATGTTTTGGTGACTGGAAAAGTCCAACAAGCGAGTACGATCACTTTGGCGCCCAGGTGCTCCCACGCATCGGACTCTGGCGGACCAGCTATGGTGGAATTTCTCTCTAATCCCTTTATTCCTTGCAACTTGCGCCCCAAATATCTCAAAACTGGTGGCGTTTACCCCTTTTTTACGACGTGCTCAATGCGACCGGAGGGGGGCCCCCTTGGGCAAGCGGCGAAGCCCCATCCCAAGGGGTGCGGCCCTTTGCCGTTGCCCAGGGGGCAAGCCATCCTGCATTTTTGGGCGGTTGGTGGGGCCCTGTTGTCCCTAACCCCCCAAAATCATATTTGAGGTTGGTTTTCCACCAATACGTGGTCGGTGGTGGGTGTGGGTGCACCCCTTGCCGAGAAAAAAAAACGGAGAAAACGGCAAAACAAAGTTTCCAACCCTTTTGGACCGAATTTTTGCAAGGCCCATATCTCCAAACTGGTATGCGCACCCCCTGTTTTTTTTCTTTCATTGAAAAGTCCACATCAAATAATACCCAAAAAAGCGAAAAAAAAATTTCGCATTTTTTGGACCCCCCCCCCCGAAAAAAATTTTCTTCCGGCCATGCTGACGTCAAAAGCACCCAAAATGAGGAGTTGTCTGTATTCATCTCAAAAAGGGCTCACATATACTCAAAACGATCGTGAGAACTGGCAGAACAGGTTTACGATGATTGTTTCTGCTAGTTTACATGTTTTGGTGACTGGAAAAGTCCAACAAGCGAGTACGATCACTTTGGCGCCCAGGTGCTCCCACGCATCGGACTCTGCCGGACCAGCTATGGTGGAATTTCTCTCTAATCCCTTTATTCCTTGCAACTTGCGCCCCAAATATCTCAAAACTGGTGGCGTTTACCCCTTTTTTAGGACGTGCTCAATGCGACCGGAGGGGGGCCCCCTTGGGCAAGCGGCGAAGCCCCGTCCCAAGGGGTGCGGCCCTTTGCCGTTGCCCAGGAGGCAAGCCATCCTGCATTTTTGGGCGGTTGGTGGGGCCCTGTTGTCCCTAACCCCCCAAAATCATATTTGAGGTTGGTTTTCCACCAATACGTGGTCGGTGGTGGGTGTGGGTGCACCCCTGTGCCGAGAAAAAAAAACGGAGAAAACGGCAAAACAAAGTTTCCAACCCTTTTGGACCGAATTTTTGCAAGGCCCATATCTCCAAACTGGTATGCGCACCCCTTGTTTTTTTTCTTTCATTGAAAAGTCCACATCAAATAGTACCCAAAAATGCGGAAAAAATTTTCGCATTTTTTGGACCCCCCCCCCCGAAAAAAAAATTTTTCCGGCCATGCCGACGTCAAAATCACCCAAAATGAGAAGTTTTTTGCATTCATCTCATAAATGATGCTAAACGGCCCAAAAAAGGGGCTCACATATACTCAAAACGATCGTGAGAACTGGCAGAACAGGTTTACGATGATTGTTTCTGCTAGTTTGCATGTTTTGGTGACTGAAAAAGTCCAACAAGCGAGTACGATCACTTTGGCGCCCAGGTGCTCCCACGCATCGGACTCTGCCGGACCAGTTATGGTGGAATTTCTCTCTAATCCCTTTATTCCTTGCAACTTGCGCCCCAAATATCTCAAAACTGGTGGTGTTTACCCCTTTTTTACGACGTGCTCAATGCGACCGGAGGGGGGCCCCCTTGGGCAAGCGGAGAAGCCCCATCCCAAGGGGTGCGGCCCTTTGCCGTTGCCCAGGGGGCAAGCCATCCTGCATTTTTGGGCGGTTGGTGGGGCCCTGTTGTCCCTAACCCCCCAAAATCATATTTGAGGTTGGTTTTCCACCAATACGTGGTCGGTGGTGGGTGTGGGTGCACCCCTTGCCGAGAAAAAAAAAAGGAGAAAACGGCAAAACAAAGTTTCCAACCCTTTTGGACCGAATTTTTGCAAGGCCCATATCTCCAAACTGGTATGCGCACCCCCTGTTTTTTTTCTTTCATTGAAAAGTCCACATCAAATAATACCCAAAAAAGCTAAAAAAATTTTCGCATTTTTTGGACCCCCCCCCCCGAAAAAAATTTTCTTCCGGCCATGCTGACGTCAAAAGCACCCAAAATGAGGAGTTGTCTGTATTCATCTCATAAATGATGCTAAACGGCCCAAAAAAAGGGCTCACATATACTCAAAACGATCGTGAGAACTGGCAGAACAGGTTTACGATGATTGTTTCTGCTAGTTTACATGTTTTGGTGACTGGAAAAGTCCAACAAGCGAGTACGATCACTTTGGCGCCCAGGTGCTCCCACGCATCGGACTCTGCCGGACCAGCTATGGTGGAATTTCTCTCTAATCCCTTTATTCCTTGCAACTTGCGCCCCAAATATCTCAAAACTGGTGGCGTTTACCCCTTTTTTAGGACGTGCTCAATGCGACCGGAGGGGGGCCCCCTTGGGCAAGCGGAGAAGCCCCATCCCAAGGGGTGCGGCCCTTTGCCGTTGCCCAGGGGGCAAGCCATCCTGCATTTTTGGGCGGTTGGTGGGGCCCTGTTGTCCCTAACCCCCCAAAATCATATTTGAGGTTGGTTTTCCACCAATACGTGGTCGGTGGTGGGTGTGGGTGCACCCCTTGCCGAGAAAAAAAAAGGGAAAAAACGGCAAAACAAAGTTTCCAACCCTTTTGGACCGAATTTTTGCAAGGCCCATATCTCCAAACTGGTATGCGCACCCCCTGTTTTTTTTCTTGCATTGAAAAGTCCACATCAAATAATACCCAAAAAAGCGAAAAAAAATTTTCGCATTTTTTGGACCCCCCCCCCGGAAGAAGTTTTTCTTCCGGCCATGCTGACGTCAAAAGCACCCAAAATGAGGAGTTGTCTGTATTCATCTCATAAATGATGCTAAACGGCCCAAAAAAAGGGCTCACATATACTCAAAACGATCGTGAGAACTGGCAGAACAGGTTTACGATGATTGTTTCTGCTAGTTTACATGTTTTGGTGACTGGAAAAGTCCAACAAGCGAGTACGATCACTTTGGCGCCCAGGTGCTCCCACGCATCGGACTCTGCCGGACCAGCTATGGTGGAATTTCTCTCTAATCCCTTTATTCCTTGCAACTTGCGCCCCAAATATCTCAAAACTGGTGGCGTTTACCCCTTTTTTAGGACGTGCTCAATGCGACCGGAGGGGGGCCCCCTTGGGCAAGCGGCTAAGCCCCATCCCAAGGGGTGCGGCCCTTTGCCGTTGCCCAGGGGGCAAGCCATCCTGCATTTTTGGGCGGTTGGTGGGGCGCTGTTGTCCCTAACCCCCCAAAATCATATTTGAGGTTGGTTTTCCACCAATACGTGGTCGGTGGTGGGTGTGGGTGCACCCCTGTGCCGAGAAAAAAAAACGGAGAAAACGGCAAAACAAAGTTTCCAACCCTTTTGGACCGATTTTTTGCAAGGCCCATATCTCCAAACTGGTATGCGCACCCCCTGTTTTTTTTCCTTTCATTGAAAAGTCCACATCAAATAGTACCCAAAAATGCGAAAAAAAAATTCGCATTTTTTGGACCCCCCCCCCGAAAAAAAAATTTTTCCGGCCATGCCGACGTCACAATCACCCAAAATGAGGAGTTTTCTGCATTCATCTCATAAATGATGCTAAACGGCCCAAAAAACGGGCTCACATATACTCAAAACGATCGTGAGAACTGGCAGAACAGGTTTACGATGATTGTTTCTGCTAGTTTACATGTTTTGGTGACTGAAAAAGTCCAACAAGCGAGTACGATCACTTTGGCGCCCACGTGCTCCCACGCATCGGACTCTGCCGGACCAGCTATGGTGGAATTTCTCTCTAATCCCTTTATTCCTTGCAACTTGCGCCCCAAATATCTGAAAACTGGTGGCGTTTACCCCTTTTTTAGGACGTGCTCAATGCGACCGGAGGGGGGCCCCCTTGGGCAAGCGGCGAAGCCCCGTCCCAAGGGGTGCGGCCCTTTGCCGCTGCCCAGGAGGCAAGCCATCCTGCATTTTTGGGCGGTTGGTGGGGCCCTGTTGTCCCTAACCCCCCAAAATCATATTTGAGGTTGGTTTTCCACCAATACGTGGTCGGTGGTGGGTGTGGGTGCACCCCTGTGCCGAGAAAAAAAAAAGGAGAAAACGGCAAAACAAAGTTTCCAACCCTTTTGGACCGAATTTTTGCAAGGCCCATATCTCCAAACGGGTATGCGCACCCCCTGTTTTTTTTCTTTCATTGAGAAGTCCACATCAAATAATACCCAAAAATGCGAAAAAAAAAATTCGCATTTTTTGGACCCCCCCCCCGAAAAAAAATTTTCTTCCGGCCATGCTGACGTCAAAATCACCCAAAATGAGGAGTTGTCTGTATTCATCTCATAAATGATGCTAAACGGCCCAAAAAAAGGGCTCACATATACTCAAAACGATCGTGAGAACTGGCAGAACAGGTTTACGATGATTGTTTCTGCTAGTTTACATGTTTTGGTGACTGGAAAAGTCCAACAAGCGAGTACGATCACTTTGGCGCCCAGGTGCTCCCACGCATCGGACTCTCCCGGACCAGCTATGGTGGAATTTCTCTCTAATCCCTTTATTCCTTGCAACTTGCGCCCCAAATATCTCAAAACTGGTGGCGTTTACCCCTTTTTTAGGACGTGCTCAATGCGACCGGAGGCGGGCCCCCTTGGGCAAGCGGCGAAGCCCCATCCCAAGGGGTGCGGCCCTTTGCCGTTGCCCAGGGGGCAAGCCATCCTGCATTTTTGGGCGGTTGGTGGGGCCCTGTTGTCCCTAACCCCCCAAAATCATATTTGAGGTTGGTTTTCCACCAATACGTGGTCGGTGGTGGGTGTGGGTGCACCCCTGTGCCGAGAAAAAAAAACGGAGAAAACGGCAAAACAAAGTTTCCAACCCTTTTGGACCGAATTTTTGCAAGGCCCATATCTCCAAACGGGTATGCGCACCCCCTGTTTTTTTTCTTTCATTGAGAAGTCCACATCAAATAATACCCAAAAATGCGAAAAAAAAATTCGCATTTTTTGGACCCCCCCCCCGAAAAAAATTTTCTTCCGGCCATGCTGACGTCAAAATCACGCAAAATGAGGAGTTTTCTGTATTCATCTCATAAATGATGCTAAACGGCCCAAAAAACGGGCTCACATATACTCAAAACGATCGTGAGAACTGGCAGAACAGGCTTACGATGATTGTTTCTGCTAGTTTACATGTTTTGGTGACTGAAAAAGTCCAACAAGCGAGTACGATCACTTTGGCGCCCACGTGCTCCCACGCATCGGACTCTGCCGGACCAGCTATGGTGGAATTTCTCTCTAATCCCTTTATTCCTTGCAACTTGCGCCCCAAATATCTCAAAACTGGTGGCGTTTACCCCTTTTTTAGGACGTGCTCAATGCGACCGGAGGCGGGCCCCCTTGGGCAAGCGGAGAAGCCCCGTCCCGAGGGGTGCGGCCCTTTGCCGTTGCCCGTGGGGCAAGCCATCCTGCATTTTTGGGCGGTTGGTGGGGCCCTGTTGTCCCTAACCCCCCAAAATCATATTTGAGGTTGGTTTTCCACCAATACGTGGTCGGTGGTGGGTGTGGGTGCACCCCTGTGCCGAGAAAAAAAAACGGAGAAAACGGCAAAACAAAGTTTCCAACCCTTTTGGACCGAATTTTTGCAAGGCCCATATCTCCAAACTGTTATGCGCACCCCTTGTTTTTTTTCCTTTCATTGAAAAGTCCACATCAAATAGTACCCAAAAGTGCGAAAAAAATTTTCGCATTTTTTGGACCCCCCCCCCCCGGAAAAATTTTTTTCTTCCGGCCATGCGGACGTCAAAATCACGCAAAATGAGGAGGTTTCTGTATTCATCTCATAAATGATGCTAAACGGCCCAAAAAACGGGCTCACATATACTCAAAACGATCGTGAGAACTGGCAGAACAGGTTTACGATGATTGTTTCTGCTAGTTTACATGTTTTGGTGACTGAAAAAGTCCAACAAGCCAGTACGATCACTTTGGCGCCCAGGTGCTCCCACGCATCGGACTCTGGCGGACTAGCTATGGGGGAATTTCTCTCTAATCCCTTTATTCCTTGCAACTTGCGCCCCAAATATCTCAAAACTGGTGGCGTTTACCCCTTTTTTACGACGTGCTCAATGCGACCGGAGGGGGGCCCCCTTGGGCAAGCGGAGAAGCCCCGTCCCAAGGGGTGCGGCCCTTTGCCGTTGCCCAGGGGGCAAGCCATCTTGCATTTTTGGGCGGTTGGTGGGGCCCTGTTGTCCCTGACCCCAAAAAATCATATTTGAGGTTGGTTTTCCACCAATACGTGGTCGGTGGTGGGTGTGGGTGCACCCCTTTGCCGAGAAAAAAAAACAGAGAAAACGGCAAAACAAAGTTTCCAACCCTCTTGGACCAAATTTTTGCAAGGCCCATATCTCCAAGCTGGTATGCGCACCCCCTTTTTTTTTGCTTTAATTGCAAAGTCCACATCAAATAGTACCAGAAAATGCGAAAAAAATTTTCGCATTTTTTGGACCCCCCCCCCCCCCCCCCGAAAAAAAATTCTTTTCCGGCCATGCCATCATCAAAATCACCCAAACTCAGGAGTTTTTTGTATTCATCTCATAAATGATGCTAAACGGCCCAAAAAACGGGCTCACATATACTCAAAACGATCGTGAGAAGTGGCAGAACACGTTTACGATGATTGTTTGTGCTAGTTTGCATGTTTTGGTGACTGAAAAAGTCGAACAAGCCAGTACGATCACTTTGGCGCCCAGGTGCTCCCACGCATCGGACTCTCCCGGACCAGCTATGGTGGAATTTCTCTCCAACTGGATCAGGAGGATGTTGGTGAGCCACTTCTGCCTTGTTGTTTGCAGTGCGATCGGTCGGAGTGAGTCTTGTGTCTGCATCGCCTTTGTCTTGGGGATCATTGTCACCACTCCCGAGGTCCATGTTTCTGGCATTTTGCCCACTTCAAGGAAGCGCTTCATTGAGTCATACATTTGCGGTTCGAAGATGCCCCAAAAACCTTTTGAAGAATTTCGCCGAGAAACCATCCAATCCAGGAGAACTGTTGCTGTTCAGCCTCTTAACACTCAGAGAGGGGGGGGGGGGACTACAACTGGTCCTGACGCAACACCCCCCCCAACTATATGCCAAAGGGGTATTGGCAGCTTGGCCGGGGGGGGGGGGGGTGCGCACAACCCACTACTATCACATGCATACCTCAAGCGGTTGTCCGAGGGCATGAAGGTAATGAGGTACGTATGCGATAATAGCGATACCTTTTCTTTGCTAAGAAGACGATCTTAAGGGTCTTAAGGACTAAAGGCATAGTACCCATCTCAACTAAGCATGGGACAAAAGTTTGGCGCCGTTGGCGCCATGGCCCCCGCACCGCTACATTTCAAAACCTGGGGGGGGGGGGGGGGGGTCGCATACAAGGACCGGGCCCGTCCGCCCCCCTGGGGATGGGCCTTCGGCTAGTAAAGCCCCTATCAGCCAGCTTGTCGGGCGTCTGCCCCTGCTTGCCTGGCTGTTGTCACTAAAGCGGCTGCTACAACGCCTACCTCTACTAGTGAGAGGGGCACTCTTTGGCCCAATGTCCGTGCATCCCACAACAGATGCATGCACCCGGTGGCCCCGCCTTGGCCACTTGCAGGCGCGCGGGGAAGTCATCAGCCCGCACCCCGAACGTGGGCTAGAGCACCCTCCAAACGCTTTCAGCCATAGAGCCAATTACACCGAGCTGGGCCAGGTCGTACTCGGATGCCTCGGCAAGAGGGGAGCGTAGCAAGAGAGTAGCGGGCTGCCCGCGGCCTTCTGGAGCTCTCCTCGGGACAACTTGGGGATTCGTGGACCGCGAAGGTGGGACAGACGGACCTGAAGTGCCGTGGTCCCCACATGAACCTAGTGAGTACGCGGCCGGCTAAGCCAGCGGTGTGGCACCCCCATTGGGGGCCCCTGCTTGCCGCTTCCATTCCCATGCAACCATGTCGAGGTGCCACTGTGCGTGTTTTTCGTAGAGGGCCAACGCCAGAAGGGCCTCATGGGCCTTCCAGGAGGGCGTAGCCCACTGGACCACCTTGCCGACTCCTGCCTGATGCAGCTCCCGCTGCAAAAGCGTCATGTGATACTCGCCGGCGAGCTTTGCAGCCTGGTCATCCGAGATGAATGCCCAGAAGGTAGCCTACGCCGAGTCCCTCCGGGCGGGCCATCTTGCAAATGTCTCACCGGCTGTGTGTGGCATTTCAACGTCGCCGGCAAACGCGTAGTTGATCCTCTTACGTTGCGGCTGGGCCAATGCAAGCCAGTCAGCCACTGGGTCAACGCCATCTGCCACGGGAAGTCCGGTAGCATTCGCAGCCTAGGCAGCCTCATGAAAAGTTAGCATCGGTGTGAATAGAGTTGGTTGTCCTTCTGAGAAGCTGTCTACCTGCTGCCAATGTTGGAAGGCATTGAGGATGGGCACTATGCCACTTGATCCACGGAGTTTGTCAATGATCCTTGTGTCTTTTGGTATGCGGTAATCTCCCATTGGGAGCCATTCTTGTAAAAATGTGCCTTGTGCAGTCAAGTAAAAATGTTCCAACGGGTACCCCCTTTTGCGGGAGACGGTCATGTTGAAGTCCTTCACATTGCTCTCACAGCTAGGTGTAATGGCTAAGTGTTTGCACTGCGTGCACACTGCGTTGGCACTGCGTGCATATTGCGCACGCAGAGGCTAGGATACTCACCCAAGAATACCTGTCACCTGTTTACTCGGGGGAAGACTGAAAGGTGTCAAAACCATAGGGTTGGCCAGGTGTCCATCGATACTTCTGGTTGTAGTTATAACCAACTGCATCGTCGAAGAAGAACTGTCCGAGCCTGGTGTCGACTCGCCACCGTCGAGTATCGGCGATCGAGAGCCTTCGAGTGACAATGACCACGTTGACTTCTCTGCAGTTGTGGACGTGGCCATACCGATCGATGATCCTGAGCATCTCGGTTCGAGAATCACCTTGAAAGCGACCAAGGTTTTGGTGCCACATCCAAAATGCTTGGGAAGCCAAAAAAACCCTGGTATGGAACCAAAAACTTGTGAAAAGGGGCCAAAAGTAGGGTTCGAGTGTTTGCCGACATCCAAAACTTCGCACTGTGTGCGCACTGCGTGCATGGCATTCCCAATGACCACGGTTCCCACAGAGTCCTAGAGTCCTGTACGAATATCAGCATGGAAGGCACACAGGCGGGCTGTGGGTAGGTAAACATTGTGGGGCACCATCGGTGGCGGATGGTGCCGCATGATTGGCATCACCACCGTTGTCAGCGGATGCTGCGTACGCCGGTGTAACGTACCAGGTCAAGTTGTGGTGCCATCGCCATGAGTGGTGCCCATGCGTGGCATCCTTGTGTTTCTATGTACTCCTTTTCATATGCTGTCCCTTGCGTGTGAATGTCGGTGTTCGACGCTTCTAGTGACAATTGCTCTTTGTCAGAATCGACTTCCGTGGGCTTGTGGTGTGTGTGTGGTGGGGGGGGGGGGGGGCAAAGGTGCATGCTAGCAGAAAGCTAAGTAGGTTCAACGCTATCTGTGCATTCTCGTGTAGATATCCATGGAATTCCATAACTGTGAATATGGGTTCCCACAGTGCACGCTTGGTGGCTGGTGACTTTGCCACTAGGGGGGTTCTTATAAGTGGCCGGGGAGGGGGAAAGTTCATCACTTCGTGTATGGCATCAAGGTGTTGATGTGCGGTTGCCGCATGGGCGTTGTCAAATAGGTCATCGGACTAGGGGCGGGGTTGGAAAAAAATCCAAAAATGTCCCGTACTCGTTTGTACCGGGTTCGGGAAATCTTGTGCACATACGAGGGTCGGTGGGGGTTTGCAATGGTTTTGCATGGAGCCGCACGGCATAGCAGGGAGCAATGCATATGGACAGCCGACACCGGGTCGTGCAGGCCACTCCGGTTCCTGGTGGCTTATTACATTTGACGTGCCCGCAGTGGTGAGGTAAGAAGCCTGGACGCCACTCACCACGCCGTGTCTCAGGGTGCATTTTGTGGAGAGCGCACGCGGTTGCTGCTACCAAGATTGGAGCGTACACCAGAAACACTATTGGAATTTCCTGTGTGTGTGGTAAATGATACATACCAACTTTAGAAAGTGCGGGCCTCTTCCACTCGGCAAGGGTCTCGCCTAGCGCAGCAAATTGCATCGTGATTCCCGGAGCGCTTGCGTGGTGGAGCTCTGTACACCGGGCGTTTGGCTCGAACAGGTACTTACCCCCCCCCCCCCCCCATAATACCCCCCCACCCCTTGCAATCCCCCCAAAGGGGGGGGCATCTGGCCGAAAACGCATAGAAAATACCAGGTGCCAAAGGCGCAAAAGAAAATTTTTGCAAGGCGTCGAACTCGCCAAAGATGATTTGATGTGACACTATGTGATACTATCGTACAGTTTTCTGGTGCAATCACCCCCCCCACGGGGGGGGGGGGGGTCACGACACGGGTGGGAGATTACTAGGGGGGGGGGGGTAGTCACCGGGTGTTGGGCTAGCATGGTGGGAAGGTCAAACGAGTCCACAATACTCGGTGCTTCTCGCTATCTCAACCTCTTCAGTTGTGGTGTAAGGTGTTCGCTAAGGGGAGTCATCTAGGTTAGCATTTACCTAGGTTTTGCTTCGGGGGGGGGGGGGGTTCCACATCATGTACGACGCTTGGATGGGTCTAGACAGACCAAATCTGCGTGTCTCAGCCAAAATGTCTTTGAGAGACCGGATCGCAGAATCCATGTCTTTCCCAGTTCCCAACAAATTGGAAGCGACCATCAAGTGTTGCTGGCACCAACCACCATCCACACGCCATCGCATCCGCCCCAACCGACAGCCACCCATAAATCACCACGGATAGAGGCGCCCATACCACCCCATGGAAAATGCCACAAGCACGAACAACATGGACACCAGGACACTTGTCAGGACCACATGACCCACCCAACATCTCCCCACGCAAAGGGACAATGAAGCACACACAGGCCGAAGGACACATGAGAAACCAACAAACCATCGTCCCGAGCAGCGCCATTGAAAAGGTCAGCGCGCCAGTACGCCACCTCATTACACCAGGCTCCACTTCGATACACCAATGACATTCCGTAGACAAACAGAACGAGAGGGCCCTAAAATTCGACGGAGCACGCTATCAAGACCGAATGGCAATATGCCCCATAGCACCAGTGGTCAAGGTATACACCACATCGAACCGTGGCACGTGGCCCTAGGCGACAGAACCACAGTACCAAGGTTCACATTCATTGGTTACCGTTTTCTTTCGCCGTGTTGTCCAATTCTTGCTGGTATTGTGGGACTAGTTGTGCTTGACCACTTGTCCATATGGTGGTTTTTGTGCCGGTCATGGGTCTTTCTTGAGTGATGGTGACATTGGCAGTGTCGGAAATGCCGTGTGTTGTTCTTGCAACAACTGCACCGCCTCCGGAACTGGGGGTATGGTGAGCCCCACAAACACTTCAGATACCACTGGCGGATCCAGCCACCACACTGATGCTCGATGGTCGAAGGATTATCAGTCATCTTGTGTGGCAGCCGAGTTGCTTTTATCAGTACAAACATGAGGCGGGACATGGTCCTAGGGGGAATCCTTGCACTGTGCGCACACTGTGTGCGAACGGCGCGCTATTTTAGAACTAGGTCCTCCCTGAAGGACTCCTAGTCACACCGCTTCCAAATGCCCCTAAATTTAGGTCACCCAAACTACGCCGGCTGCAAGCTACCTTCCCCTCACATAAGACATCAAGCAAAAATGCGGAAAGCCGCACACATATCCTCTTTTCTTTTCGATTGTCAAGTAAGTACAAAATCAGAATGCTCTGGAGTGGCGGCATTTGAAAGCTCACTCACCCTACCAGCTAGTGCCAAAGCTTTGTATGTGTCCACCTCGTCCTGAACCGGCCCAAGGGGCAAAGTGGCTGGCAGGACGGAATCCATGTCAACCTCCCGTTTCCACTTGTGGTGCAACCATGCATCCTCATCAGCCGCGAAGCGGCCTGGCATAGGGCATTCGACTGTGGTCAGGCAAAAACCGGGGAGTCCGTCACCCCAACTCAAGGGCCCACACCAAAATGTGGGAGTCCATGGTGGAGATGAGCAAAAAAAGTGTGAAAAGGGGTGGAAATGGGTGAAATGGGTGACAATCCAACAATGCCATATCCCCAATGTCCAAGAAGCATCAAAACCTACACTAGGGGCAACAATGATGCCCCTAGTATCACAAAGTATGGGTGTTCAGTACGGCTAGACACCCAAATAGTTGCACTGCGCCCGCACTGCACGCGTGCTGCGCTTAAGCCCCCCCCCCCCCCCCATGGTCCATACATAAGGAGGGTGATAGACCTGCCCCCGAATGCAAAATTGCGTGAAATGCAATGAAACACGTATGGACTAGTGCAACTCATCCGGGCCACCATACCAGATGTTCCTAACTGAGCGTGGATTAGGGCTCCATATCAAAGGCCCAAAAAGATGCCTGGCGCTCTCATGATCCCCTGAAGGATCAGCAAGCAACACAACACAAAGCCTGATGCATGCAAACAAAACAGTCCAACTTCCTGTTTGTTGACAAAATCTGCAATCATAGCTACCTACAAATCAGGGCATAATGCTTGGCATTGATTGTAGGACAGGGGACAGGACACTGTTGTCCATAGTGATTTCAAGAGCCCGCAGAATACAATGTCCACTGATTGGCCCACCTGGTTGGCCGTTGAACACAGTTGGCACTGAGCAGTTGATGCTGGTGCTGCTCTGTGTATTGGGAAATCGGAAAAAAGGGTACCAAAGCATATCAAAACATCGCCTTATAACGTAATAACTTAAATTACAGCAATGACAACAACATTAATATGCATTCAATGGCATGAAAACACAGTGGCTTCTTGACTCCTGGGTGTGCGCAGAAACCCAAAAGATGGGTGTGGACAACCCAGCACAAGTGATGCAATGTGTAGCTTAAGTAAGCAAGCTCGGTGGCTCATAAATATGAGGACCACACCAATCAACCCCTCACCTGTGACTCATATGGCCATGTGGCCAAAGGGGCTGGTGGCTAGCAGACCACAGAGCGTACCCTGTGAAGCCTCCTGCCGCTACCACTGTGGCGGCATTGGTGCACTGCCCAAACATATCGCACACCACAGTGCCAATGCTCCAAGGATCTCCCGGCCTGAGCAAGGAGTTCCCTCGTGGACAGGGTTGGGGGGATCGGCATAACATAAACGAATTCCGACCATACAGGACAGTAAAGACGGTTGGGAGCAGGTTGCAGCCCAAGCTGCGCACACTTGGCGTGCAGCAGCTCAAAGCGCGTATGTGTAGGGAAGGATGATGGGGGTATTACCATTTTTACCAGGATTCCAGGTTGAGCCTGTATAGCCACACTGGCGGCCTCAGGTCGGGTCGCTCCCCAGTGGTGAGGCCCACGGTGCAGGCCAGGGGTGTGTCCCTGTGGTGCCCCTCAACCAGTGCAATATGCACTTTAGGCCAGAACCTGGCTCGCTGCCCTAGGACCACCCTGGAAGTGGGGTGGTGGCTCCATGGCTTCCGCTGGGACAGCTCCACCGTATTAGTTCAACGAGCCTGTGATCGCCATGTTGCCCCGTGTGTTGTATGTGTGTTGGGGCTTTCACAGCTGGTGGTGTTGGCGGCAGCGACACGATGTGTGTGTGTGTGTGTGTGCTCGGCAATATTGACGAGGGTAAAGGCCAGCGGTATTATTTACGAGGGAGATCCACATGCAGCCTGCGACCAGCAGGCACATTCATGCAGGCATGAGAGTTGGCAATTTGGGTGTCTGTGGTCCACCCTTCCTGCTGAATCAGAACATCAGCGCGGTGACTGGGTTATGTTTGCTCAGTGCCTGCCCTCCCATGTCCCTGTGAAAACAAGGCGCAGGTTGTATCTCCATGTCCTCTTCCAGATCCTGAGGCACAGGGGCCGGGGGGGAAGGAGGAATAGCTGGCCGTCTCTTCAATGGCTGCGGTGGATTTGGTGTGCGCGGGGAGCGTGTATGTCCTGTGTGCGTGCGCTTGCGTGCCGAAAGGACACAACGTTTCTTCTGACGCTGGTCCTTGGGCTGAGGATGGCCACTTGCGAGTGTGCTGCTTCTTTGGGGTTATTACCTTATGTGTGTGTGTGTGTGTGTGTGTGTGTGTGTGTGTGTGTGTGTGTGTGTGACACCCAAGAATCAAAACTCAAACTGCGTGGTTGAACATTCCTACACGTCCTACAGAGCACCAGCAAAACCATGTGTTCCCAGCTCTTCCGGCCTCGCTGGCAGGCCATTCACTAGCACACTGATTCACAGCTTTGGAATGTGGCACGCGGGCACGTGGGAGATGTGCATGTTCCTTTGTATGGTCCTGACTGAGTAGGCACTGGCCTTTGCATGATACGTGCGTGGCGCAAAACGGGCAAGCTGGGGGTTGATGTGTCTAGCCTACAGTGGATAGCGGGTGTCTATCCTGGTATCCCTAGGCACGGTGTCCACTTGCACAGCATGCACTACAGTTCACTGCTGCTAGCTTCTGGAACATGGTTTTAAAGATAATGTGTGTGCATATCTGTGTGGGTATCAACTGGACTGAGGGGAAACAACACCTAAAACTCTTGCGGCTTGCCGCAAAATACAAGGTTGCCCAACGCAGAGCCGGGTGGATACTTTGCGTGCATCTCAAGCTCAAGCCTGGGCGGCGGGGGAGGGGGTCCTGCACAACTGCCAACACACATGGGCACATAACATTTGTGCAATGCTCTGCAGCAGTGCCAATTTCACTTTGTTTCGCTTGTGCAATGTTGAGAACATTGTCAGGGCCTTCAAACCGCATCAGCAAGAAGCACACCACCAGGATGCTGCTTGTTTCCTACAAGGCGTCATCCACCAACACCAAATCAAGAGACGCAACATCATGCAAGGGGGCGACCACTACCCTCAGGTTGCAGTACACCATCACTTACGCCACGTGGGGCAAATTTACGCCTCATCACCAACCACATGTTGCCACTAGTAATGGAGGCTTTCAGAGGAGATCGCCAAGCGGCCAAAGTCAAATTCAACACCTAGCCATGATCAGACTCCTCATCCTCGTCTAATTTACCTTGTTCCCCTAGCCTAGAAGGCACAGATGTACAAGAGGAGGCCCAAGCCGAAGAAAGGCTCGCGCTGCACATGCACAGATGCTCCCTTCTGACTTCCAGTGAGGCTGAAATGCTGACCGCGAATTGTTTCACAAACTTCTTTCTGCCTTTTTTTTTTTTGAAGATACCGATGTCACCTGTAGTCTACCAAGCCGATTCTGGGGCGCACTCTTGAACAACAACCTTACGTTCTGGCTGAACGGAAATACTTCTCCCATTGGTTTACAGTCCATACATGCAAGAGGGACACTGTCCCAACACACTTACAATTTGAATTTCTTAAATGTAGAATGCCCTCGTGTTTAATCCTTGGATGTTCCTACAAGAATCGGCATGCCCCAGGCCGGCAGTCGAATGCTACCTGCTAGTGGTACCGTGGTTGGGCAACCGTTGTTGGCCAGCTGCCAATTGCTGATGGATATTGGCCAAATTTTGTCACAGCAACTGCCCGGGGTTGCTTGCTGTTGGTAAGCAGTGGCCACTGGAGTCAACCAACAATCATGCTTGTCAGCTGGCTGCCATTTCAGGCGCTCCCTTGGAAATCAACTACACAGATTTTTTTTTGCCATGAAAGAACTTTGCAGACATCCTGTTCAGTCTTCAACCCTGCTTTGAAGCCCAGACTCCCTCTCTTTTTCTCCAAAGACGCCACTGAGCACCACCACAATTGAGAAGTGGAGAGGCACAGGGCCAAACAGAGGAGTCGCTGTAGGAAAAGGAATTACAAATCAAATAGGAAATCCACAGAGCACTGGACTGCTGGAGAAGATGGGGATGATGCATACTTTCATGGCCACCTGCGCTGACACAGTTATGCCTGATGTAGTAAAATTACCTTCACTATCCCGCATCTTAACTTATCTTACTATATCCAAAATGTGATGCACAGTGAAGGGGCAGGGGGCGAGGTTTGCCAAATTGGCACATGGAAAATGCAAAAGGCAACCCATAGTGTCGGAATCTTTAGATTGCACCTGCAGAGCCAAACGTGCAGGAGACAGTACAATATACAAATTAAGGTAGCAAGGGCAGTAAGGCAAGAAGGAGGAGGCACACATCCTGTGTGCCCCACGTAGAGCAACACAGGAGGCCGTGCTGAAAGAGGCGCCCAAAGACTATGGCCTCAGGGACCTGTCCAATCCCCGTTGTCCAAAGCGGACCTACATCAATATGGTCAGCACACGCACTCTACCAAACACGCGGCCATACTTTACAAGCATGGCTCGAAGGGCATCGCCTCGGCTCTGAAAAGAGAGCTTTGCATGCGAAGGAGATCAACGGAATGACCACACAAACATGAAACACGCTCCAAAATGCAAATTATTTGCAATCTTCCTACAACACTGTGCACTTCAAACCCAAGCCGGCCTCTCAGTGCATCATCATACTTAGTACTGCTTAAAATCACATCCCAGCTCCCTAGGATCTTATTATGCGCTGCGCACACCTACTTTACGAGGTGTACCAACACAATGATATGTCCTGCACGTTGGACAAGCCGCAACCTGGACAAGGAGGCAAGTGGGCACTGTGACAACAGCATGAAACTATGCCACATTGTCGTCACAGGGGGCATGCAGGGGAGAGTGCATGTCCTACGGAGAAGACCCATTGATTTGCCAGGTACAATCCTATTGCACACAGTCAAAACGTCGGGGCAATCAGGCACTCACCCAAAAAGGGCACATGGATTTGGCAACTCTTCTTCGTTCACAATCATCCTGACATTGCAGAGTGCGGTTGCGATTGACTGCGCCAAAAGATGGTCAGTCTTATGGAGGAACCAAATATGATCGCAATCATATGTGCACGTTCAACACACAGTGCTGCTGAGACAGGGATATCCCGCATCTGTAGCACATGAGCGACAATAGCTTATTGTTGTGTTATGTTAGACCATTTGGTCAAGGGGCTTGCATCTGCTGAAGCGCAAATCAAACAGTGTGTCAACAATGATCCCAACCCCATGTAGTCCAGCACAAATGCCATCGTATTTGGTCAAGCTTTAAGATCCTTCCACCGTGCCCACAGATCGCAGTGTGGCACATCCCGTTGCAGCAGGAGCCAAATACGGGCCGCTGGGGATTGGGAGGAGTGCGGGGTAATTCATAAGGGTGCCTTGGCCGAACACTCCCTGACGCTGCCCTCAAAAGAGGTCCAAGGATATCCCTGTAGCAGCATCACATTGCTGACTGACTGTTGCAAAAGCCACACGGTTTTGAACTTGACTGTGTACATCAGGCAACTAGCCGCAGGATTCGACAATCCTGACGTAATTTGCGAACAGGTGCGCCGAGTCCTGTCGGGGGTGTGATCTGTGTGTGCAGCTGTGAAAATTTTATCTGTCTGTTAGGGTTCCAGGATCCAACACGCAAAAACCAACAAAAAATGGCCCAACCAGATAAGCGCTGGAAGGCCCAATCTTGTGGTGCTGCCAAAAATGCATCGCAACGTTCTTAAATTTAACAAGCTTCATTGTGCCCCAATCGTACCCACACTTCAGGTGCGCATTACTGGCGTCAGTGTGGTACACAGGACGGGAATGTGCAATATTCCAGTCACGCAGAGTTTTTTCGATGCTTTTTTGATGCCTGGCCTCTGCCGAACACGCACCTCAATAGTAGCAGCGTGTCATCTGGGGAGTTGGCCGTCGCACCTTGACTGTGGCGCTACGCCGTAAAAATTTGTCTGGACCGCTTTGCCGCCCAACGACTGTGCTCCGGAAGAAGGAGGGCTCAGGCGGCATTGTGCATCTAGTCACATTTGTGTTAGTCTATGTCGCCGCTGTGGCGCTGGGGGCTCGGAGGGGTGGGGGAGATGGACGGAACGGTCCTACTTACACTCTACCCACGGAGTGCCAGTGGCATGAGGCAGCGCATGCCAGCTGCACTGCACGCATCCTCATTGGCATTGTGCTGGCGCCCTTCAGGCCGTGCAGGGCCCTCCCATGGCGTTGGTTGCGGCGGGACGGGTGCCAGGGGTCTCTTGGGCTGGAGGCCCCCGCACAGTGCCAACACAGGGCTGCACCATCAGCAACGAAGGAACGAGGGGCTGCTGCTGCATGTCATATCGGTCGTCAAGGCCGAACCTCCGTCCGGTGGCTCGCCTCCAGTATCTGGCCCAGATTCTGCAGCAGGCTGCGAAAACTCGCGTCATCCACTCGGATTTTAGAGGTTTGGCAACCGGGATCCGCATGGGCCGCCGTGTCGCGGCCGCCAGACTCGGGGTACAACGCATGGACCGCCGTGTCGCGGCCGCCAGACTCGGGGTACAACGCATGGGCCGCCGTGTCGCGGCCGCCAGACTCGGGGTACAACACATGGACCGCCGTGTCGCGGCCGCCAGACTCGGGGTACAACACATGGGCCGCCGTGTCGCGGCCGCCAGACTCGGGGTACAACGCATGGGCCGCCGTGTCGCGGCCGCCAGACTCGGGGTACAACGATGGGGTGTCCACCACTTCGTGTATCAAGGGCTTCATCGGAGCATCCTCCTGCGTGAAACGGCACTGCTCCACGCGGATCACCGCGGGCATCTGGTCTGCACCTCGGCCCTGATTGACATGGGAGCCAAATGCGCAAAAAACAGCGCGCGCCCGTCGTGCGTGACACCAGCACCATTCATAAGGCATACAGTACAGCTCCTCACAGCAATCAGGGAAACCCCCCAGGGGGATTGCCCGCCCCCCCCCCCCAGGGGAAGGGGGGGGGGGGCTGATGGCAATTGTCAGTTAGGATTGGTCCCCCCAAATTGGCTCGAGGAGACTGACTTTCGGAATCTTCAGGGGTCGTGTGCCTCCACCCCCCCCCCCCGCACGGGCCCCTACTGCTGCCGCCCTGAAAGGAACCGGACCACAGACACAATAACATCTTTCACTTCAAGTACTCTTTTGTGTCAACACCAATTTCATTTATGACAACTTCTTCACATCTGAGGGCTTTCAAACGAGAGGAACGAGAGAAACAAACCTGCACGATGGTTGGCTTTGATGGGAAAGGGGTGCTTTGAGCGCCAGTTCCAGCTCGAAGTTCAGCATCCCCATGAGCAAAGATACAGACGGGTCCATACTCGCAGTGACCTTGCAGCCAATTGCAGCACATGGTCGTTTTGTATCTGCAGAAGCAGGCACACATGGCAAATCCACCAGCCACCATTAGCAGCACAACATGCCTCGGGAACATGTGTCTATCCGGGACCTGCAGGACCATGCACTCAAGCACAACGGCACGGGGGGGCGACTACAACCGGTCCTGATGCGACATACCCCCCAGCTATCTGTCAAAACTCGGAGGGGGGGGGGGGGGGGGGGGGGCTGGGGGTGGATCTGGGGGGGGTCGGCTGGGGGGTGTAGGGGGGGGATTTCGGCTGGGGGGGGGGGGTTCCCAAGGTGGGGGGGCTTGCGCGCGACCCACTACTACCACATGCATACCTCCTGGGGGGTTGTGTGTCTGGGGGTTGGGGGCAGGGTTTTGCTTAGCCACCCTAGGGGGGGGGGGGTTAATTCAGGGACCCACCCACCCAGAATTTTGGCATACCCACAGACCGACAAATGTCCCACCCCCCCCCCAGGGGGGGGGGGGGGCTGACACCCACCCACCCACCCACCCATCCTAGCCCCTTTATGGGCGTGGGGCAGACACAGGAACTGTGGGGTTCTAGCGTTACCCCCTCCGCATCCGGCACAAAGCACAAACAATCCTAGCCCCTTTATGGGCGTGGGGCAGAGACAAGAACTGTGGGGTTCTAGCGTTACCCCCTCCGCATCCGGCACAAAGCACAAACAATCCTAGCCCATGTTACACGGAACCTGCAACAGAAGAAAGAAAGAAGTGGCACTGGCTCAATAGACCCAAGGCCCCCACAAAGTCCCACCCTACCCTGGGGGGGGGGGGGGGGTGGTTGGACACCCACCCACCCTGAAATTCTGCCAGACCCACCCACCCACCCCCCCCCCAGGGTAGGGTAGGACGGACATTAAGCAAAACCCTGGTTGGGGGGTACGGAGGTATGTATGCGATAATAGCGCTTTCTCGTCCTTGCCGAGAAGAAAGTCTTAAGGGTCGCCGTGTTGCCCCCCGCCCCCCTCCCCCCGCCCCCCTCCCCCTCCCCCCTTCCCTCTCCCCTCTTGTTCCCCCGTGCCCCCCGGTTAGTTTATGAGAAAAATTCCTGAGGCTTGGTTAGAGTTGGGGGTTAAAAGAAAGAATGGATGGACTTCTGGTTAGAGGTCCTTGAAAAGCTCCCCCTCTGAGGAGGAGGAGGAGGAGTCTTGGCGGGCGCGCTTCGGTTGAAGCTCTCGTTGGGCTTCGTCCCGCCTCTTCTTATTGCGCTTCCCGACGCTTTTAAGGGGACGGGATCGCTCAGCCCCAGAGGTCGTTGCCTCGGACTCACTTGGGAGCGGGGGGGCAGGAGGCTTTGACTGGGGCAAAGGCAGGGGAGGCAAGCTTGACGACGATGAAGCAACGTCGCCGGGTGCAGACAAGGCCGCTGCATCAAACGGGGCATCATCAGCCTCTGCAGGTGCATTGCCCCGATTTTTTTTCTTGCCCTTGTGAGGCACCCAATTCAGCACCGCCTCTTGCTCTGCCTCTGCAATGTGCATCAAATCGGGGTGCCGTGCAGTGTCATGCACATCTGCATAGTGCTGTGCCATGCAGTATGACCACACTGTCTTTGTGCACAGCGGACACCGCACAGGATGATTCGTGCACGGGCTGCTTGCAGATTTTTTTGCCAGCGTGTTCCAGCGCAGCTTAGCTGGTTGACTGGGGCAGTCAGAGATCATGAGGGTGACCAAGGCGTGTGTCCGCTTGTTGCGCATCACAACCTGCGTGGAGCAAGTGACACGATCGCCACAAAACCCACAAGCGGTGGCCAGAGAAATCTCTTCCTGACCCTTCACACAAACAAGTGGAACACCCCACATTTCACATTGTGGGTGGCAGCATCCCGCGCCAGGGGCCCCTTGTCCGCGGGCTGACGTTTGCAGTTAACATCTCTGGGTCAAACAAACAAGTGGAACACCCCACATTTCACATTGTGGGTGGCAGCATCCCGCGCCAGGGGCCCCTTGTCCGCGGGCTGACGTTTGCAGTTAACATGTCTGGGTCAAACAAACAAGTGGAACACCCCACATTTCACATTGTGGGTGGCAGCATCCCGCGCCAGGGGCCCCTTGTCCGCGGGCTGACGTTTGCAGTTAACATGTCTGGGCAACAAACGACATTTGTATAGCGCCTCGTCTTGCGAAATCTGGCGCTCACACTAGAAAAGGGGGCGCCGTTGGCGCCAGGCGGAAAAAAGGGGGGCGCCGTTGGCGCCATGTCCCCAGCCCACTATCTGTCAAAACCCGGGGGGGGGGGGGGGGGCTGGGGGGTGTCGCATACAAGGACCGGGCCCGGCCGCCCCCCCGTGCACAACGGAGGACACAGAGGCTGTCCTATTTCATACTTGGGTGCCGTCGCCCGAGCTTGGGCATCCAGCTGCGCAGAGCTCTGGACACCTTCCACACCGTCTCCTTGCCTTTCTTCTTCAGGACCCTCAAGTTCAGCGTTCCCATGAGCAAAATGACAGGCGTCTGCAAAGTTACAATGACCCTTTATCCAGTTGCGGCAAAGGGTTGTCTTGCGTCTGCAAAAAGAGAAGCGTACATACGGGCGCACCAGCGGCATGACTTTTGGATCCCTCTTCATACGAAGATCTAAGGCTTCACTGCCACAGGATGCAACTGTCCACTGGCACTAGGGTACTGTCTGATGCCCCCTGGCTCAGGATGGTGGTTTAATGACGGCATAGTGGGCCCCCCTTCAGTACGTTCGACAAACCACCAATTGTGTTTTTTGCCATGTACTTGGGGATGGTGGTCTTGCCAATGTACTCAAGGGCCATCACTGCTATCAATACAATTTTTGGTTAGAGAAGGGTGCTTCCCTGGAGTGCCGTTCGCCGAGCCATGCTCAAAAAAACTGGGAGTGCAGGACACTCGAGTCCATGTCTGTCATGAAACCGTAGCCCATAATGATGTCCCACTCCCTGTCAGCCTCGCAGAATCAGCGGTGAGTGTGGTGGTGTTGCCCAGGTTGGGTCTGCCAAGCTCCTGGTGGTTGATGAACTCCAGGGGGATCAAACTACTCAAGGGTGCATGCTTTTGGGAGGTGTTTGAGGACCCAAGAAATACCTGAGGGGAGGTTGATGTGTGTGCCCGGTGCTCAGGGCCCGGTCGGGAGGCTTGGGAGCCTGACACTGAGCGAACCGTGGAGTAGTGGGCCAGGGATCGCAACCTCCTAGTCACAGGGACATGCTGCCAAACCGCCCCACAATTGCAAGGCATCGGGGCAGCTGCGGCGCGCGGCACGACTGCGGAGGACCCGCACTCCTTGACTGCCAGCAGGCACAGGTGGTGCTGCCACACGGGCTGGGATGAGCATCCCACGGCCTGGGAATGTGCCTGGAGCAGTTGGAGGGGTCCCAGGGCGCACAGAGCACTTACCTGGCCCTGGGACCTACCCGTGAAAGCTCCCGGGGTGCGGCACGACAGCCCCACTAGCCAAGGCCTGAAGGGCACAACACATGGCTGGTCTCTCCTGGGGTGGGTGGGGGGGGGGGGGGGCTGGGGACCCCCCTCCTTGCGGTTGCGCCCAAACCACGTGCAGTAAGGGACACTGCACATCTCAAGGTCAAGTGCCATGCAGCCTCATGGATAAGGGTAGCTTTGCGAAACGAGCTACTGCTCCAAAAGATGGGCAGCAGCGTTTGTGCCACATTGTAAATTGTAAATAGTGAGCAAATAGCCAGACCAAACCCAAACCAGTCTTGCTAAACATATTTGCACACCACTACAGGGCAGGGAAAATTTTCGGGTGGGGACAATTTCGGTGCGGGAAGTCAGATGCGGGAAACTTCAACATCCCCAACCCTTGGTTCCTTCTGGACAATCAGTTGTGTGAAACTTTGGTGGGCCCAAATTTTGAACAATACCAACTCATCAGAGATTAAAAAAAAAAGGCAAGCAAGCAAGATGAACGGGTGTGACGAACAGATTGACTGCCGAAACAGCGCAACAATACCTGGCGACCGCGGCCAGAGAGGATGCACAAGGAGCAGGAAATACCCCAAGTTGCGCAACAAAAATTCCATGGAGAAAATTTCGGCACCAAACTGAAAAACGAAATTTTCCACACGGAATTGCCCCCTTACGAACCCCCCCCCCCCCCCCAACACACTGTAGGCGTGATCCAGCACCTGTATACTCCATGTAGCATGTGATCCAGCGCCTGTATACTTCATGAAGCATGATCTAGCCCCAGGCATGCAACTACTTTTTTTCCCGCAAGGACGAGCGTCACCCACCACCCTCCTTCCCTTTCAGGTGGGTCAAAAATAGGCCTTTGTGCAACGTAGGATATGCAGTTGCTGGGCAGGCAACACATGCTACATCGAGTTTACAGGCGCTAGATCACATGCTATATGGGGTATATACATGGACTGGATCACATGCACCACACAATAGGACCCCAACTGGAAGATCATAGAATTACCTGACTGGACGTTCTGCGGACTGATGCCCTGGCCTCTTCTCCGAAGCAGCTTCTTTAGAAGGCCGCAGTTCGTCCTCCCCATGAGCAAAAGTACAGGCGGCTCCGAATGCACACTCACCTTGCAGCCAATTGCGGCAGGTCTGGGTCTTGTACCTGAAAAGAGTAGAGGGGCTGAGAGCGGACCTCCCCCCAAGAAAAATCAGATGCACAACTGGGATTGATAACGTGCCGCATGGAGTACACAGGGGCTGGACTGCAAAAGGCACAGCTGCAGTCACGAACCCAATGCAACAGGACCGTAGAGTTACCTGAGCAGGAAGTCCTTTTCTGTGGACTGATGTCCCCACAAAGGAGCGTCTTCTTCAGAAGACCGCAGTTCGTCCTCCCCATGAGCAAAACTACAGACGGCTCCGAACTTACACTCCGCTGTCAGCCAATTGCGGCACATCCGGGTCTTGTACCTGAAAACAGTAGAGGGCCTGACAGTGGCTTCCGCAACAAACAGCAGATCCAAAGCAAAAGGGATTACACATGGAAAAATACACGCAACCAATGGACAGAAAGCACAAGTGAGGAAAGGAGAGCGGACGGAGTGTCCGGCACGTTCCCGCTGTCTCACTGGGCTTCTGGAACCAGTTCACTCGGAGGCTGATTGACACCCAGTGCTTCTCATCGAGTTGTTTGTTTTCGTCTCCCCCATGGATGGGCTGGATCACACACACCGCAGCCCTGCGCCACGCATACACCCGAAGAGAAAACCAACTGAACTGCAAACATAGCGACATAACAGCAGCTGCTACAATCCCAACCCGACAGAAAACCGGGTGGAAACCATAGCAGTAGGTACCTGATCGGAATTTGATGATTTGTGGA